>VDFB02016275.1:0-68078 GCA_007258455.2 Sequoia sempervirens
AAGTTTTTGGAACCTTCTAGAATTAGGGTTTTACAAGGTCCTTTTTCATTTGACGTGTCAACGGGAAAAAACCTTGACGTGTTTGCAGGAAATCCTTGACATGTTAATGAATTTTTTTTTTCGGGATGATGCCTTGAACCCCATGTCTTGCTATGAGTGTACAATATTTGCATGATCGGTCACCACATACCAACAAGAATGTTTGTAACTAACTACTACTAGGCACAAGCTATCAATTGAGATTTTTCAAAAGTACAAACCTTGAAGGTTGGGTAAACAAGATTTACCACATGGTATAATGCATTGAATCCACAACAGACAAGCTTGGACATGACAAACCTATTTTGGACTTGAATTGCACTTAATTGAACAACTTGAAAATTTGAGAAAACATTAAATGTGACTCTCATCCATAGTTACCCAAATTTTCCTGACTTGGAAAAGACTTGGAAGTGTTTAAATTATTCAAATTCAATTGCATTTTCATTATGTATAGTACAGTGGTACAAAGTACTATGCTGAATTTGGAGGCAAGACAAAACTTACAAAGTAGGATAAGGAGGTAGCCATGGGACAGGAAGCAATGATTTCCATAGTTACCCTAGACCCTAGTGCAACCTTAAATCTTTCAGAGCAGTTTTCAGCAAAGTTGCATGGACACGGATACGGATACGGATACGGGTACGGTATCGGATACGGATACGGCCATTTTTCAAGGCCTCTTATATGGATACGTCAAGATACGGCATTCATAAAACACACACATGCACACATATATAACATTCTTTTTCTTATTAGAGAAGATATTCATTACTTTAGGAGCAATATGCACATATAATTGCTACATATTTCAAAATAGTTATATTGAAACATAGTTTTATTTATCATTAAAACAAAATTCGAATACATTGATTGTCTGATAGAATCACATGCTATCAAAAATGTCATCACTATTCCCCTGAAATTGGAGATCTAAAATACTTAAATAAAACATATAAAATACTTAAATAATATAAAACATAAATTATTAATTTAATATAAATGGATTTATAAAACTCAAATTATTAATTTATTTTAAACCTAATTTTAAACATAAAAAATTAAAAAGTTTTTCAAAATTCTAATAAAATTATAAAATATTAAAATAATTATAAATTGACTTTAGAAAACACAACTTGTTAATTTATTATAAATGAATTTATAAAATAACAAATTATTAATTTATTTTAAACGTAATTTTAAATATAAAGAATTAAAAATTTAAAAATTAATAAACCTAACTTTAAATATAAAGAATTAAATTTTTGAGGCAAAGCTCTTAAATTTTAAGCGAATAACCTCAGCAAGTGATTTTAATTTTTTTCAAAGTAAAATTTGAGAGGAACGATTTTTATTGAAGTAATAAAATTGAGGCGGAATGATTTTAATTTTTCCGAAGTAAAACTGAATCGCACGCAGAACGCGACATTCGGCAGGACGCGACAAGCACCAGGGGAAAACATAGCTGGGAGTTTTCGCTGGCAGACAGATCGAAGGGCAACAACCTGAACCAGAAATGTCAAAAAAAAGAAGAGAAATACTGGACGCCATTCACACCTGGGCGCAATGAAGTCGGTTTACTCTTTTCGCAAAACAATCCACAGAAACTGCAAACGATATACAGATTCATGGCTTCTCGGGTTCTTATAGATTTTTAAATTAAAAAATCTCTAGTTTTCTGAAATGAATTTGGAATGTTACAGCAGCTATGGTAAGATTCGTTGCTGTTTTTATAGGCGTCTGAATCCCGGCGAATCAGGCACGGGCAGAAACAGAATTTTTTTTGGGTGCTTTTGGATACGGTATCCACGCCTGCGTTACCGGCGCATCAGTATTCAGATCTCAGACGGGAGCACGCCGACACGCTGCATTTCCTGTGAGACCGCGCATCCGCAACCTTTGGTTTTCAGCAAAGGTTCAATAAAGGGTATGGAGCATTTTGTGGTATGGAATGCACTTGCAGAGAGAGGGAAGATGAATCTTAGAAAATGGTGGTCCCCATTATGGTTCCTAGACACCTGAGCTCCATTATATTGCCATTTGGGTTCATTCCCAAGTGGCATCTTCTTCAGTATAAATTAGAAAAGAGAGACTGAGCACATTGAATCTTCATTTAACAAGGAACAAGTTTTTGTTATCCAAAGCAAATAATCTAGTGTATGTGCAATTGAACCCTCAACTTATTTCTTGCAGAAAATAAGAGTATGTGAAAGGTTTCAATGAGGGATAAAGATAAAACACTAAAATATGTATAGAGAGAAGAGGGAGTAATACTCAAAATTATGGATGGGTGTGCATTTAACTTATAGTATTTTTTTCAACAAACTTTCGAGACTTTCAACTACCTTCTGTCAACTAACTAATAGCTACCATCTAATAAATATCATAACCAAATATGTCCCTTATTTTTTGAAGACCCTCCCATAAGGGGTCATGCAAAAATGCCCCAAATGTATCTTTAAACTGGATGGATTTATTGGGGCCAAGGTGCTTCTTCAATAGGTCAGTTGTTTTTTATTGAGTTACACAATATTGCAATTCTGTCTCACAATGAAAATGCACCTCACTATGCTCTCTATGTGTATGAAAGAATTTATTGTTGGTCAATTTAATTCTATTTGAGTATGGTTGCAAATTGACTAGAAACATTTTCAAAAAAACTGCTCCACAAGCCATAAGGACATTAGCTATATACTAAGCTTTAATGGAGGAAAGAGCTACTTCTGTTTACCATGACAAGCACATCCAACTGTAGATTTCCTATCTTTTGTTGAACCTGCCAAATCAACATCAATGGAACCAACCAGCTTAAAACAATAATTCTGATGGTAGCAAATGCCAAACTTTATGTATCATGTACGTATCACAAAATTTTATTTGCTGCTCTACAATGATCTATCTTAGCTTCACTAATGAATATAGAAATATAGCTCACAACAAAATTGCGATCAGCCCTTGTGTAAGATAGATCAGCCTAACCACCACTTTCTAAGAAAACATCTCATTGGTCTTATGTAAGGCATTATTGGCTGATTTCTTTAGACCAACTTCCATAGGAAAGATACCTGCTTTCCATCATCCGTATGAAATTTCTCCAACAAAGTTCTGACAAATTCATTTGTGATGTTGGGAATTAGTGTTCACATAGGTGTTGAAAATATTGCATCATAGGATGCATAAGATAATAGTTTAGTAGGTTGGTTATGAGTGTTGGGAATATCACATCATTCCTGTAGAGTATTTGTTAGTTGGTTGTGATTATTTGTTTGTGTGTATTATGAGTTGTCAAAACAACTTGTATCTTTAGCAAGTTGTTATGGGTAGTCTCCTATAATATAGGATATGTACATCCTATATATATGTAAATGTATTGAATGAAAATGAGAAGAAGAAGCACATATATCCAGTTTTTTATTATTGCAGCTTCAATCTTTTTCTGCCCATATTTCTAATATGGTATTAGAGCCATACTCTCTCCCGGGTTGTTTGTAGATTATTGTGTTGAGTGTTTAAACTACTCCAAAATCTACAGGTGGTGAAGGAACAGGCGTTGATGCAAAGGGAATTATTGAAGTGCAGGGAGGAAGAAATGTCAGTGCATCATACATTTGAGTTCTATAAGAATCACAAACACCACAGAGTTGTTGTTCGCTGAATCATAAAAGGGGAAACAAAGGTTTCAAGGCTGGTTGATATGCAACATATTAGATTAATCTATTACTGTCATTTTGTATTGGTCTTTGGATCGATATTGGTGTGTTAAAAGTGGTACTAGAGGAAGAGTAGATTTGCATGCACTGCTATTTTGCATCTGTTCTTTGTAGATTAATAGCAACTCGTAACAGAGTGGCTATGGTCTAGATTGTGCTGTGTGTTTGTGTGGTTTTTGGGATTATAAAATTTGAACTCGGTTATGATATTTATGATCTCTAAGAGCAGAGTCGAAGGATATTTACTGCTGGTTAATGTATGCATGGTTCCTCTCTAGGATATCTCATCAGCCATAAAAATAATGCAGATAATTGACCTACTCCAGATTCTAAGCCACCTGCCACAGATTAGAGGCTCGAACTTTGCTGCTTTCACCCATCAACGGTAACACCAAGCACGAGAATTGCAACATTACGCCCAATCCAAGCTCATCGCTGCAATTCTCTGTTGTGTCTCCTTGAGTTGTGAGACATTCAATTGATTCCATTGCCCGAGCATTTTGTGCCAGCAATATAGAAAGAGAGCTGATCGCAGTAAGAGATCATCATTGCAGGCGATCCTTATCACTTGCTTGTCTCCACATTATTACTTTGAGACTGCTGGTTCCATCCATTATTCGAAGCTTCTATTCTTGGCGCTATCATTCCTTGCAAAGCTTGATTCATTCCTGGCGGTTTTGTTTTCAGCAGATTTGTTTTGCTTGGTTGGTGGTTGTTGATGTTATTATACAGTGTCGGTTGTCACTTCCAGCCGATCTCTTTTTACTCTATTGAATAAATTAAATAATAGCCAACGACTATTTAATTTATAAGAGACTTCGATTTATGAAAAGGCACGATTTATGAAGAGGCTCAAATTAATGAAGAAATGTTTTATTAATGAGGCCGACATCCATTCATGAAGGGACGCTATTTCTAGAAACCGACTTCATGAGACTTAGAGGCACGTCTTTTATTTGAGGCCGACATGAACAACTTGAAGGAATGCGTCTCTCATTCACTTGTATATATACACATTGATCCATTGCATTGTATCATCCATTATTTGTTCATTCATATCCGCCACAAGTTCGAATTTCTCAAAGTGCGAATTCATCTTCAAGTGCAGATCGATATTGTTGAAGGCTGAGTCTATCATTGGTGAATTCACATCATTGTGTTATTGTGAATTGCATCAGATTGTGGTGCATACTCTTGGCCTCATTATCGACCTCTATTGTAAAGGAGACTCTCTTTGTGATTCAATATATAAGTGATATATTGTTGTTGGGTTTTTCTCCCTCAAGTGGAGGGTTTTCCTAGGGTATCTGCTGTGTCATTGTGTTGATTTTGAATTAAATTTCTGTGCTCTAATCTGATCATTAAATCTAACATGGTATCAGAGTGGGTTTGAAGAAGATCTTGATCAGATTTAGTATTGCAGCGATACTCTTTATTCTCTTTCTCATCGTTGATTACTTCTATCTCTTCGTCAAGATGGTGAACGGTCTCAAGATTGAGGATAGACTTGAGGGAGCATCAAATTTCACATCTTGGAGATTCAGAATTATGCTCACCTTGGAGGAAAATGAATTGGTAAAGTTCGTGGAGAGCAAAGTACCCGAGCCTATGGATGAGGAAGAGAAGGTTCAATGGAAGAAGAAAGATATTAAGGCGAAGAAGATGTTAGTTGATTCCGTGAAGGATCATATTGTTCCTATCGTCTCCAAGTTGAAGACGGCAAGAGAGATGTTTAAATCTTTGGAGGAGATGTACGAAATCAACAACACAAGCCGGGCACTTGCACTGAAGCAACAACTCCATCATGTCAAGATGGCAAAAGGAGAATTTGTTATTGCTTACTTCATGAAGATATCCGAATTGAGAGATTAGCTCTCTCTACTATTGGTCATGTTGTTGATGACAAGGACTTGACCATGCTTGCCCTTAATGGTCTTCCTTCATCTTGGGAGTCTTACATTCAAGGAATCAGTGCAAGATCGAAACTTCCCAAGTTTGATCGTTTGAGGGTGGATTGCATTCAAGAAGAGTCTAGGTTGGCTACGAGAGGTATTGGTCAAAGCTCCACTAATGAAGACATTCATGTTCTTTCCACTCAATCCTCAAAGAAGAAACGGAAAGGTGGAAAGAAAGGATATTTCAAGAGGAATAGAGATAAAGAAGTTGATGGTGCTCCTACATTCAAAAAGAAAAGGAACCTCTCCAAAAGTTCAATGGTTTAGATGTGACAGTATGGCCACTCATGCAGCGATTGTCCAACCAGGCCTAAGCAACAGGCTACCATTGCAGATGTTGATGAAGTCTCTCCGCAGAAGGATTCTTGTGAATACTTATTCTATTTGGCATTGTCAAGCAATGTACCTACCGACACCAACACTTGGTTGATTGATAGTGGTGCCTCTCGCCACATCACCGGATTTAGGGAGCATCTAACTAATTTGGTGGAGAGAGATTCTAGTGAACAAGTCATTATTGGAGATGATGCTAGTTACTCTGTGAAAGGAATTGGGACCTCCACTCTTCACTTGGATTCCGGCATTTCCCTGCAATTGAGTGATGTTCTATTTGTTCCAGGCATCAAGCGAAATCTTGTTTCCATTTCAGCCTTGGAAGACAAGGGGTTCCAAGTTGCATTCTCAAAAGGCAAAGTTCTTGTGTGGATGAAGAACTCAAACTTCAAGACTGCTCGGGTGATTGGAGTTAGACATGAGAGCCTCTACAGGCTATGCACTTGTCCACTTTAGGCTCTAGTGCATGATTCTTCAAGTATGTGTGAACTTTGGCATTGAAGATTGGCTCACCTTCACTTTCGAGCTCTACCTATCATGGAGAAGATGGTCACGCCCGGGTTCAACCATGAGCATGAAGGTACTTGCAGAGGTTGCGCTTTGGGTAAGAATACAAAAGGTCCATTTCATAGTAGAGAAAGTAGATCCAAATGTATTCTAGATCTTATTCATTCTAATTTATGTGGTCCAATGTCTGTTGCTTCTTCGAGTGGTTTCTTGTATTAGATTATTTTTATTGATGACTACTCTAGAAAGAGTTGGATTTATTTCTTGAAATCTAAAGAATCAGAGGAGGTATTACAAAGGTTCAAGGAATCCAAAGCTCAGCTGGAGAATTTTTTGGGAAGAGGATCAAAGTTTTGAGATCCGATAATGGAGGAGAGTACACTTCCAACAACTTTTGTAGTTTTTGCATTGAAGCTAGGATTAAGAAGGAGTTCAATGTCCCTTATAATCCTCAACAGAACGGTGTTGCTGAAAGGAAGAACATATCTATTGTGGAAGCAACCAAAGCCATGATTCATGACCAAGATCTGCAAACCTTCCCTCATTGAAGCATCTGTGACATCCGCTCATGTTCAAAATAGAAGCCCTCACCGGTCTTGGAGAATATGACTCGCTGCCATCTACAGGGAGTAAAACCGTAAGTGAGTCATTTGAGGATCTTTGCATGTCCAGTGTATGTTCATGTACCAAAGGACAAGAGAACAAAGTTGGAGCCTTCTGGCAAGAAGGGGATATTTGTAGGTTATAGTGAGACATCAAAAGCCTACAAAATCTACATTCTAGGTCAAAAGTTGATTGAGATCAGTAGAGATGTCACATTTGAAGAGGATGTTGCATTCAAAAGATCCAAGGGAAATCACATGGAGATAGATAATGAAGAGTCTCATCAGGATATGGAAGTTGGCCATGCTCCTGAGATTCAGAGGGAGACTCCAAAACCAAAAGAAGATGATAATCCAGTTGAGCCCTTGGAACCTACTGATGGGCCTACCAATATTGTGATTGGGAGAAAAAGACCTCTTTGGCTAGGCAAACGATGCAGGAGGCAGAAAGGTTTGCAGCACCGAGAGGAACCTTTAGAGAAAGTAAGAGACCTCACAAGTTCTCCAATTATGTTGCTTTGATGAGTTAGATTATTGAGTCTAAGCCTTCCAGTGTTGAGGAAGCCTCTAGTCAACAGGTTTGGATAGATGCTATGTCAAAGGAGTATCAGTCAATTCTCAAGAATGATGTTTGGGACATCGTTCCTAGACCCAAAGGCAAATATGTGGTATCTTCTAAATGGCTCTTCAAAATCAAGCATGCGGCTGATGGGAGCATTGAGAAGTACAAGGCAAGATTCGTGGCTAGAGGGTTTTCACAAAAAGAGGGAATTGACTATGAAGAAACATTTGCTCCAATTGCTCGTTATACTCCTGTCAGGACAATCATTGTTATTGCTGCATCTAGAGGATGGAAGATTCACCAAATGGATGTGAAGACAGCTTTTCTGAATGGTGTAATCGAGGAAGAAGTATACATTGAGCAACTTGATGGATTTGAGGTACATGGGGAAGGAGTCTCATGTTTGCAAAGCTGAAGGTGAATTTGGTAGGCTTTCTATGCTGTATTTAAAGAATTGATCATTACCTGCCTAGCTGGGCTTTCCAAGAATGATGCTGATTCAATCTCTGTATTTCAAGGTAACGATGGCGAAGCATTGATTTTGGTTTGTATGTTGATGATCCGATTCTTAATGAAGAACAATTATCAAATGCAAGGAGTTGAAGGCTTCAATTTGAATTAGTAGATCTATTCTGCATTACTCCTTTCGCTTGTGTTTGCAGAAGCTTAGAGAATAGATCGCAAGTTTATGAAGTATATGTTGATATTCAAGATATTTGGTGAAGGATGGATTGCAAATCCATGTCTACACCTATGGAGCATCCACCTGCATAAGTCAAAGAGTCAGAAGAAGTGTATCCTGCATCCTACATGTGCTGGTAGTTGATTGGATCATTGATGTATCTAGTCAATACTAGACCAGAGCATTTGCTATGCGTTGAGTGCACTTAGTCAAGCCTCATGTGTGAACCAAGGCAAATACATCTAGTTGCAAGAAAACATATCCTCGAGATACTTCATGTGGCACAGCTTGGATATGGTTGGAATATTTTTCAGGTGGATTTGAAGCTGCATGGTTACACCGATTCTAATTCAAGGTGGTGTGTCATCGATCAAGAGCACCTCTAGATGTTGCTTCCGCTTAAATATCATGATGATATCTTGCGTAGCAGAAGTGCCTCTGTGGCACTAAGTACAAAGAGAGTCGAGTATATTGTAGCTGTGTGGCAACCGAGAAGCAAGCAGTGGCTTCGAAACTCCTTGTGATTGTTTGGGAAATCAATGGTTTCACTATCATCATTGTGATAATCAGAGCTGTGGTGGAAGCTTTCTATCAACCTCGCGGTTTCATGACGTAATCAAGCATGTTGAGATCAAATACCATTATATTAGAGATATGGTATTGAGGAAAGCTATACAGTTGAGGTATATCAACATTGATGAGCAGACGACAAACATTCTCACCAAGCCTCTCTCCAGGATAAAGTTTGT
Source organism: Sequoia sempervirens (assembly GCA_007258455.2). Classification (NCBI taxonomy): domain Eukaryota; kingdom Viridiplantae; phylum Streptophyta; class Pinopsida; order Cupressales; family Cupressaceae; genus Sequoia; species Sequoia sempervirens. The sequence goes on from VDFB02016275.1 coordinate 9,140, forward strand.
GTACTTTCGAGATAAGCTTGGTATGGTGGAGAATCCAACCCGAACTGAGAAAGAGTCTCAATATTAGTGATCCTCTTTAATGCATTTCTCTTTGAGAGAGATTTGAGGTGCAAGCCCTTGTTAATGCATTTCTCTTTGATATTTGAGGTGAAATCCCTTGTTTCCACTCTGGGAGAGCCATGGTGGATGTCATGTGTGACTCCATGACAACATCACAGAGAGAGTTCGTGATGATTTTCTTGTACTTGTGTTTCACCCTCTGGGAGAGCCATGGTGAACGTCATGATGAGGTGACAACATCATCGTTGAGTGATGAGCACTTGTACATACCATACATGGGTGTAGCCATGATGGTTGATATCACGATGAGGTGATATCTTTCCTTTCCACATATGGGTGTAGCCATTGTGGTTGACATCACGATGTGGTGATATGTCTTGTGCAGCTAGAAGTATCCTCCCTAGCTGAGAGGGAGTGTTGATGTTATTATACAATGTCGGTTGTCACTTCCAGCCGATCTCTTTTTTACTCTATTGAATAAATTAAATAATAGCCAACGACTATTTAATTTATAAGAGACTTCGATTTATGAAAAGGCACGATTTATGAAGAGGTTCAAATTAATGAAGAAATGTTTTATTAATGAGGCCGACATCCATTCATGAAGGGATGCGATTTCTAGAAGCCGACTTCATGAGACTTAGAGGCACGTCTTTTATTGGAGGCCGACATGAACAACTTGAAGGGATGCGTCTCTCATTCACTTGTATATATACACATTGATCCATTGCATTGTATCATCTATTATTCATTCATTCATATCCACCACAAGTTCGAGTTTCTCAAAGTGCGAATTCATCTTCAAGTGCAAATCAATATTGTTGAAGGCTGAGTCTATCATTGGTGAATTTACATCATTGTGTTACTGTGAATTGCATCAGATTGTGGTGCATACTCTTGGCCCCATTATCGGCCTCTATTGTAAAAGAGACTCTCTTTGTGATTCAATATATAAGTGATATATTGTTGTTGGGTTTTTCTCCCTCAAGTGGAGGGTTTTCCCAGGGTATCTGCTGTGTCATTGTGTTGATTTTGAATTAAATTTCTGTGCTCTAATCTGATCATTAAAACTAACAGTGGTCTCATAAAAATCGTGGCAAAATTCATCTGAATGCCCATCTTATATTGGTGATATCGACAGTGGGTTCATGGAGTCTCTTTCATGATAGATTTTCCTTCGATTGATGACTTCCTACATTCAATTAGTGGCGGGTTCTTTTGTTGTGTGATCCAGTGTTGCGTGAGTAGGGGTGGTTTCATTTGTTTGCGCAGGCCCAATTTGCAGAGGCATGACTTAGATTGGTGTATGGCGCATAAGAGCAGGTCAACATTGGGATTGTGAGAGGCGCCTAACGTTTATTTTATTTTATATAGCTAACTCAATTTCATGGGTGGTAGGCAATCATTATAATTTACTATCTAAGCCGATGTATGGTCATAAATGGAATAATAGCTATGGAACTTTTCCATGGTCATGCTCCATTTTCCAAGTACCCTTGATAAAGGTTTTGCTTATGACATCGTTGAGTGCACCTTCAGGTCTGGAGAACAAAAGGGATAAAAGATTTTAGATTGTAGTCAAGTTCTATTACTAGATTATTATTTATTGTTCAACTATCCTTAGTTCATTAGGAGATATTATATGTCATAGTCTATAAATCAAATTGTTTAAAGTAGGGTCTATTTTCAAGAGTTACCTATTGTTTTTATCAAAATGTATAAGTGTCAAAAAGAAATAAAAAATAAATTTTGTTTCAATTGTAATTGGATGCATTATCGCTTGTACGCGACGTCCATATTGAGGGGGGGCGTTATAAAATTGAGCCTCAAAATCCAAGTTTGCTTAAGTAACAAATCTATTGGAGGATGGAGGCACCGGAGGTTGGAGGACATTTAGCAACCTCTTGTGAGTCACTAGCGACGGGGTTGCAAAATTGCATTAGTGACAAAATTATTTGTACCAAAATGACTAAAGCCAAGATCGGTTTCTAGGTGGCAGCGACAACCGTCTCATATCATTTGTGATCAAAGTGGCAATGATCTATAATGGTGGCTGCATATGTGACAACAAGGACTTGGTTCTCAAGTTTTGTAAGCTGTGGTTGGATGTGTATGTCCCCAATCACATTTCTTGGTTGTTTGTGAATGGATGTGTTTGTCCCCATTCACAAGATGGTATAAGTGATTGGAAGTGTTTGTCCCTAGTCACACAAGTTGGTAATTATGATTGGATGTGTGTGTCCCCAATCATAATTGTTGTGAGCAGATGTGTTTGTCCCTGTTCATAACCTTGGTGTTGGATAGATGTGTTTGTCCCTATCCAAACTTGTTGTAATACCTTGGGTAGATGTGTTAGTCCCTATCCTCGGTTCCGTGGGTAGATGTGTTTGTCCCTATCCTTGGATGGAAGTACTAAGCATAGTGAGGCTAGTTCCACTATTGTTTGACATGAGTAGATGTGTATGTCCCTACTTTTATCTTATATTTTTGGTGCGCTACTATGTGTAGTCATCAAGTATTGTGATGTACTTTTACCCCATGTTCACACTAAGGGGGGGTGTTGGGAATTAGTGTTCACATAGGTGGAAAATATTGCATCATAGGATGCATAAGATAATAGTTTAGTAGGTTGGTTATGAGTGTTGGGAATATCACATCATTCCCGTAGAGTATTTGTTATTTGGTTGTGATTATTTGTTTGTGTGTATTATGAGTTGTTAAAACAACTCATATCTTTAGCAAGTTGTTATAGGTAGTCTCCTATAATATAGGATATGTACATCCTATATATATGTAAATGTATTGAATGAAAATGAGAAGAAGAAGCACGTATATCCAGTTTTTTATTATTGCAGCTTCAATCTTTGTCTGCCCATATTTCTAATATGTGAAACATACACTCCAGTCAAGAGTGTTCTGAATTTCTACGTCCAAGCAAAAATGCAAGAGTCTTACGTCTGGAAAGTCAAAAGAAGACCATAAATCTGATTCTACATGCAAAATTTTGTTGGTATTGTTGCATGTGATGACATAAACAATGAGAATAACTATATTGACATCTGAAATCTTAACACATAGATTTAGATCAGAAGGGCTTCTTTTGAATCCAGATGTCCCATGGAACCTACTGGAAACTGTAAATGCACACAATGTGTTACTTACCTTAAGCTAATCTTCAAAGGGTTGCAACTGAACCATGTACACTTCCTCTTCCCAATCTCTATTTAGGAATGTTTTCTACATGTTCATTTAGTAGAGTACCCAGCCAAATTCCAATGCAATGGCCAAAATCACCTTGATAGTCATCTGTGTAGTTGTTGCAAAAGTATCCTTATAATCCACTACTTTTGTTGAAAAATATCCCTTTTCCAATGACCTCACTTTATGTTTGTGCAAGAACTTATCAGTCTTGTACTTTGTCTTATACATCCGTTTACACCTGACGGGCTTGCATTTTGGTGGTAATTCAGTATCTGAGCTTTTTCATTTCATTAGGGTTATATTCCACATGCAGAGCCCTTTCATTCATGTTTCCACTTTGCTTCATCAGAAGCACTAGGCCAAATGTTTAAGCAAAGTGATAAAATGCTGAATTACTATTCAAATTTAGTGGATTATACACTTTGTTTCTTAAAACTTCCACCTCAAATGCTTTGAGAGAGCTCATTTGCTTTTTCTCCTATGGTTGAATAATAATTAATATCACTTGTGTATCATTTGCTAGCAATTGCATGCAAATGTGTGAAATGGAATGGTGATGGATCTGCAGATAGTTGGCAAATCACAAGAGGACACATCAATGAAAATGGATAGATGTGAAGAAGGTAAGAAGCAAGACAATTGATCTTATGTATGTCTGGTGTGTTGTCTCCAACAACAAATAATATAAACTTACTTTCAATCATTGTATTTTATTTGTCCTTTTAAAATTCACTTATGTGCCATATAAACTTCTCAAAGCAATCCAGCTAAAAATGTAGGGCCACAAACAACATAAGTTTATTTCAAACAACCACTCAAAAATTCTGGGTATAAAGCATAACACTATAAAAACAAATGTGGAAACTTGAACAAATAATCTTTCTGAATCCCTAAGGACAAAGTCTGTGTGAAATCAGACCCAGTGTGTGGGAAGCCAAAGCATACAACAAAAGCCTTGCTTTGCAAATGCTTTGGCAATGACCAAAATCATTCTGTTGGTCATCATCTTTGTTGTTTTAGCAAAAATCTCCTTATAATCTATACACTCTTATTGAAAAACCTGATAGAGCACTTACTGTGCTACAGTCCCATTTCTTACAAGGCTGAGCACTACTGGTAATAATAGGTGTTTTAGGTTTTGATTGCTTGTTTGGAAGTATATCATGCCCATGTGCTGACTTTTGATCAACAGAGAGGTTATAGTGACTCAATTGTGGGCACTTTGCCAATATTAGACTACAGCTAGCATTGGTTGTATCTCTCAAAATTCATAATGCTTTGTTTTTAGGGAATATTTTCATTGCTAATCTTGAATTATCGAGTTATAAAGTTTCCAATTTTCTAAACATCATCCAACTTCTTGTCGTATATCTAGTTGTATTTGTGTTTGAGGATCTATTACGGTGCTCATATTACTGGAAAATGTTAATAAAATTATATAATGAAATGCTTCTTGAATTCCCCTTGTTACATAGTTTCCAAAGAGGTTATTTTTGTGGGGATTGTTCATTATTTCGTTTTGAGGATGACTTAAACTGTTATCACTATTATTATTATCAACCACTTTCAATTATGATGATATACTTGCAAATTTGCAATATAATTTTATGCCTGATTCATGTGTCAACCCATCTTATCAAATCCTTTTTCAATTTTTTGACAAAGCTTTAATATTCCAGGGGCAGTTCATTTCCACATTGGCATAGCTGTTATCTAATGCCATTATTATTTTCGATGGTGCTGTGATTTTGAGTTTGCAGCATATTCCAATAATATTTATGAGGCCATGGCAATGTACTCTGCCATGACATTTTTCAATTGTCTTCTAGAATAGATGCCATGTCTTTATTTTTTAGACTGCAGGAATTGGGTAGCCCCCCGTATAAACTGCAGTGCGCCTAGTAAACTTTTTTCACATGACCGGTGACACTGGCACAACATGCCCTCTGGTACCACAGGGATGGGGGGAGACTGAGCCTCGTGACCTCTTGCTTGCAACAGATGCTTTAGCCAATCGAGCCAGGACCCTCACCTCAGAATAGATGCCATGTTTGCTTTGGCCTAATCTTTACAATTTTCTCTAATACATGTAGTGAATTTGCATTGACTTTTTGGCAAGGGGGGATTATTTAGGCTGGCCTTGCACCAGTGGAGGTCACAAGGGGGACCTCCCCACCTTCGACTACCACTTTATTCAACATAGAAGCCACATATTCAACTTAATCAACTTAGAAGATACAATGGAAGTCCAGGAATCACTTCTTGGAAATCCACCACTTAGATGTCACTATAGGGATTCAAACTTGGATCTCCATCTTAAGAACTCTATGGCCTAGCCGTTTGAGCACAACCCCTTTGACAATTTGCATCAACTTTTGAGTTGTCCTTGGAAACAAATGGAAGGAATTATGCCTTGAGTATATAGGCGATCACTTTTGTAAGTTTTCCTTTTGCACAGGTGTGATTCTTAAACTTGTTTGATGCATTGACTAGACAAAGTTGGAATTTACATTTCATAGTTTGAACTAGCAATGTTTTTTTTTCTGTATATTCTACCGACATTTTGAAGTAGTTATAAAATTCTTAGTTCATGAATCTGAGGTATGTAAGATGTATAATCATCATGGTTTATTGTAGTTGTACTTGGTGACTGCTTGTAAAGTCACAACCCTCTAGAATATCATGGCTGGTTCAAACACGATGCTAGGTAATTGCATTACTGTCTATATTGGAAGAGTGAGGAGCATATATCCACCTTGTCTGCATAAAAGGCCTTACAGTAACACAGAGGATCTGAAAGAATGATTGCGTCTTTCCAAAGGCAAGTCCCTTCATAAATAGCATCTCGAACTTCATTTCAGATGGAATTTGGCAGTTTCTGAAGCATTTACTACCTAACAAGTCAATGCATAACTAAATGTTCAACTTGCATGGGTTTTCCCAAGTATTTCATAGATTAAATTTTGTGGGTAGAATCTTGTTCAAATTGGGAATAGCAGATGATTTTTGTCTTATTGGTCCCAGCCAATTGGAAGATGACATTAATTCTTCTGCATTCGTGCATCAGATTGGACAATGAGATCAATTCATCTGCGTTAGTGCATCAAGTTAGACCAATTTTGAGATATGGTCGTTAAGGCAACAGATGTGCATTGCTTACTTGAACTACATCAACATAAACTAAATTTTCATCTTCTCTTCATGTTTAAAATATATTTATGAACAACGATGCATTCTCAAATTTCCCATCTTTCCCGCCATCAGTCAAAGCTTTTTGTTGAGAATATTAGATTGATTAGTCAATATAGGAGAATGTTATAGGAGGTAGATAGGTGTTGCTTGTTGCATGTAACCAGCAACTTATGATGTGTACAGTATTGCATTGTATTATTACACCATGTCATGTCTTGCGTTTAATCAAAGGGGAACAAGATACTATGAAGACAAATTTCAAAGAGTTTGTATTCTCCCTTGTAGTGAAAAGTAGATATGGTGGATTATGTATTTTATTATGCTTTGTTCCGTAGGTACTCGTTTGATGTGAAACGTTTTCATTCTTATTACTCATAAATGTCTTTACAGGTTTTGAACTTGATTGTAGAGGATCTATTCAAAGGGCATCCCATCTCTGATAGAAAACTGAAAGAACTTTTAGGTCACACACCACTGCAAGTGATTGCCGGAGCCTGCCTTGGAGTGTTTGTTGGATATCGATGTTCTCAGACCTGCTCAGTTGTTTTCTAAGAAGTGGCGAACTTGAAATTGGATTATTTGTAACATTTATGTAAATAGTGGTCAGCTACAGATACATTCATTTTAATTAACATATTTCTTGAACCAACTGTTTTAAGACTTCCGATCTTCCCTCTTATATCATTAAAATTTAGTTTTTACATGGTATGGTTTATTGCCTTTGACTAGTACTAGGATCTGAAAAATGAATGAATTGAATTTGCAGAATACGTGTGCTTGATAAACATTTATGCTACGTTGCCAGATTCTACATAACCCTATGATGTAAGCAAACTGAAATGGTTTTGGTTCTGTTCACAGTTTGGCACCTAAGCGTCTTATTCCTCAGAAATGCCAGGTCCTTCCCAGAAATGAATTAAGGATGATTTCGTAAAGGGCCTAATGTTTCAGGACAAGCCCATGATTGTTGTGTACTGAAAATTACAAAAAATAAATAAATAAAACAGGAGAAAATAAGCTTAGTTTAAATCAGAAATTATTTATGAATCTATGTTATTTTGAATGAAGTGTCTGTCTAATTTTTGTTAATTTTGATGTTGATTATGCAGATAACATTAATGTTAGTTATTTTACCCAATATTTTGGATATTTTGTATATGTTCTATGTATGGACATATCCACGAATCATATCCAGGTCCACCAAAATATTAGTTTTTGCATACCAAAACCTAAGCTCAAACCTATGCCCATATCTGTTTACCCAAATGGTTACCCAATCACCTTGGAACCTATACCTATTTGGGTGGGGCAAACACTTTATCCAGGTACGCAGATGTGACAAATTTGGGCTTTTACTTTTTGCAGGTGGGAAAGCTGTTTTTCAGTGATGTACCCCTTGTTCTCATTTGCCATTGATTTTCCACGAGGCTGCAGGCCCACAGCTTGATCCCTTATGCTATTGTCCTATTCAATGATTGCTCTTAGGATTCTGGAGTACTTCTAGATGTTCCCTTTTGGCATTCTTGCATTTTCGCGACACTAACAAATAGTGACTCAGTGGAACATAATTCCTCTAGATGAATGTTTTTCTTGGCATTGGCTATAATCAGACGTAAATCTTAACCGAAACATCTCATTCTTCCCATTTGCCTTGTTCATAATATACAATATATCCATTTTTTTCTGCACCATGGAAAATACCTCCACACTCTCCAAGTTGGTACCCTGTATCTTGCACGGTATCATTTGCGTACTTTTGAATTAACGTCAAGTATATTTTCTGCCCTCTTCTGAGATAAACTCACACCAATAAAGAATAACCATTGTTTTGATTTGAATATAGCAATAAAAATCACACATCTCCATTTATGGTAGGATGCTCATCATTGCTCTACCATGTTTAATTATTGCAAATCTAAGGAACATCTAATATATGTTAAATGTTTGATGCAGATTGTCCTTGAATTTAAGTGCCAATTGATTTGTCTATTATTGTTTAATAAGTAATACAATTATTTTTATGAAAAAATATAACATTAAAAATTATAAGTACGAGATCTGATTTAAGTATGATATTTGGAAGTTTTGATATTTCCTTGGGGATGTGATTATTTGTTTGTTTTTTTTGTTAATATCGATAAGGACTTTTTTGAGTCAATATTTGTCATGAAGGATAATCTTAGGTTCTAAGCAATACAAAGACATGCTAGTAAGATTTAAAACTCCATAACATTGTTATTGTTTGCTTATATTTGTTAAATAGGATTAATGATGCGATAAAATGTTTTATTTTCTATTTATATTGAGAAGGAAAATTTTGAAAGTTAATACTTATCATGAAAGGAACTTGAAGATATGCTAGTAAGGTCCAAGATTCCATGACATTGTTATTGTTTGATTATATTTGTCATATAGGATTAGATTGACTTCCCTTTATTGTTAGAGAGGATGGATATCACCAATATCAACTATTCTTAGTTTATGTTTGACTTAAGAGCTCAAATATATGTTAAGGTTATGAATAGTAAAGATAAAAAAAGTTTGAGATTCAAGGCATTTTATATTTAAGTATTAATATTGTGGCTCATATCTAGACCTTGGTGCCATTCCAATAGCTAGTTATACGAAGTTTGGTGGTTAAAATGATTCGAAGATGCTTTAGTAGAAGAATTTCATCCTTAAATTTTAATGTTATACTTTTATATTCTCTTTTGAAAGTCATTTTAACAATTTTTTTTTTTTTTTTTTCTAAATTATTATGTTTAATTTTTCTCATCAACAAGCATTTATGTTAATATCTTATGAACACAAAATTTAATATTTGTCGCTTTAAATTTGTAAGGTTTCAGACCCTATATTAAATCTCAAATATTATGCTCTTCCTAACTTTTTAGATTAGATTGATTCCTTATATATAATGATAAGCAAATTGGGGGATGATAAATCTCATCGTCTCATGCCTCTAGTGCATTGAAAAACTCTCTACGTAGGTTCCATCAACAACTAGCAAGACTATAAAGTTGGCAATCCATTGGTTTATCTCCTCAAGAAAGTTGGAGTTGTTCATGATTTTTGATATTAGGGTTCAATTGTATTTGTTAAATTCTTTGGATATGTTTGAGTTGATTAATAACATGTGGGTTTTAAGAGGAGAAAAATTAAGAATCTATTGAGTTATTATCTTATAATTTTTTTAATTTTTTTTTTATCTATATAAGAAATTCCTTATTTGGAAGAAAGTTCCTTTTATAACATTAGCTCAACTAGCAATTGCACCTTGGTGTGCAATGGGTATGTCGAAGAGGTGTGGAAGGTCAATTAGGGAAAGAATTGGTTTATTTTTTGCGTACATTACACGAGGTCAATTGATAGGTCATTTAGAAAATGATTTTGTTTATATATTATTATTTTTACTATTACTATTATATAATTAATTTTATTTTATTTTTTATTATATATATAATATTAATTATTAATTATTATAATTTCATATTTATATTTAATAATTCTTATTCTAGAATATAATATATAATAATAATATAACCTATATACTATTATATATTATAATAAATATAATATAATATAATATATATAAAATATATTTAATATATTAATTATATTTTGTATATATTAAAATATAATAGTTATTAATTATATATATATATATATATATATATATATATATTTAATAGTTTTGTTAAAACTAATATATAATAATAATAATAATAATAATAATAATAATAATAATAATAATAATAATAATAATAATAATAATAATAAATAGTATAAATATATTATTTATAATTTATTTTTTACTATATAAAATATACATTATATATTAATTATACTAATATATACTTAACTACGTAGGGTATAGTAATCGAGAGATTTTCATTCTCCAAAACGTATTGTAATCTTTAACCAGTTTTGTGCTTCGATATAATTGCTTGGAGCAAGCGCTACAAGTTGTTTCCAATGCTTAGCTCATTATTAAAATCTTGGCGATAATTTTCATTTTAATGAACATACTCTAAAACCCTCGTCCAAACCTTATTTTCAGGATGTAGCCCGCCAAATTGGAGAAGTGAAAGTTCAATACTAGTGAGGAAGATTTTGGAGGAGTGGTAACCAATAGCAGCTGAAAAGCAGTAAAAAATAGCCAAAAACAAGTGAAAAGAAGACGAAAAATGATGAACGGTTGAGATTCGTTTAACCTTCTTGCATATTGTGTGTGAAAATCTTCACCGTTTAGGAACAAAAGAAGCTCGTGAACTTCAAATAAGGAAACGCCTTCGGCATAATTATTTGTGTGTTGTAGTTTTAGACTGCAAACTAAATGATAGGTAATTAGTATTTTGTATGTTGGATGTTAAAATTTGTCTTTCTTTGCTTTAATTTTCATTGTGACTAGGTCTAGGTTTGGTGCATTGTTTATTAAAAATAAATTAGACTTCTTATTGGAATAAATAAATAAGTAACTTGATTCAATTAATGAGCAAGGATGATAATTATAAGAGAATATAACACCTCACATAAATATCTTAGGTAAATTAATTTAATCACAAAGAATAGAAATATACCCTAGGATAGAGCATTAGAAGTGCTAATGCTATTGAATAAATGTTAGAATTTAAAATAAATAAAATAAATGTCCTTAGCTAGGGTTGATGAAGGTCTTGTAGTGCCAAATGTTGCCCCTCTGATTTACCAATATGCTAGGAAATTGGGACCTATCAAACAAATGCCCTAGGACTAATAAATTTGTTTTTTATTGCTCTAGTTCACTTCCATGATCACATAATTGACCTTTGCATCTATGAGTCTAAACCTTGTGCAAGGTTTTGAACTTAGTCTATAGATGTACACTTCATTGTTTTTGGTCTTTGGAACCTATTCTTTGTAATGTTTGCAACCTACATTTGAAAGGAGTGGTGTTAATAGGCACTATGTAGGAGCTTGCTAGGCTATGATTGCTTTTCTTTGGTCAAGCTCCTATTACCAAGTCAATAGTAAAAAATAATAATTGAAGATAAAAGAATCATACAATATACTTGATGTGCTAATGCAAATATTGATATCACACTCTTATAATGATGAAATGTGTAGTGGGGTTGTTATGCTATGTCCTAGATGTTTTCTCAAATGAATTATGGTTTTTCCCTTTTATACAACATCCTTGTGTGCAGTTTGAGACTTTTCATGCTTTAGTCAACTAATAATGACTGGTTGGAAAGGAGGGAAAATATCCCTAATTAATTTTTTTTATTCTAAATTTTAATTTAAAGGTTCGACGGTCATTTTGACAATTTGTAGAATTGACTTGCATCAATTCTACACAGAAATTTGACTTGGGATGATAAATAGATAAAACCAGGAGCAAGACGAGTCCTTGGGGATGTGTGAAGATGGAATCTGGTTAGGATTAGGTTATTTGGCAACTCTTAGTCATGAATGCCCCATTTTGTACGCTAGTCATTTCATTCAGATCAAACCTATCAAAATGGGTCCAAAATGAAGGGGCAAATTGTAGGGTATGCATTTTCACCATTACCTTCTACTTGTATTCGACTTGCATGTGAACTACTATGAAGGTTCATGTTAAAGTAAAACAAAAAATCAACATGGAAGTAAACATTTAGACACTTGTAAAGGGAGACATATATGGAGGTGGATTCTATGTACTCTCCTCATTATAGGTGCTCCATCTTCAAACATGCAAGCACAAAAGAAAAAAGTCAATGAGACAAATTTTTCAATTATTTAAAAATAGGCATAAACACAATTTGCTAAAACTATCCATAGAAAAAAATAAAATTATAAAAAAGAAAACATAAAATGAATGTGCTTGGAAGGAAAATAAGAATTCTATCTAAAAATAAAAATAACAAAGCTTTGCTTAGTGTAGAAATATAACTCCAACTAGAACAAAATAAGGTTTTATCTAAAAATAAAAATAAATCATTATGACCATGATCTAATCACTACAATTATACTCATCAAATAAAGTTAATGATATTATATATGCTCCTCCAGTCGGTTGTAGACAAAAGATGCAATGACTTGAGGAGAGAAGTAACATTGTGACAATTGGTCAACATATCAAGGTGTAATCGTGTGAGATCATATATTGAGAAATACTTGTGTTAGCACATATAACTAGGGGTGACAAAAGGAATTAAATTAAAACCCATTGAAAAACTAAAACCAACTAAAGTTGAAACAAAATAAATAATTAGTAAACTATAACCATATGAACTTTAACCATCTAAAATCTATAACCATTTGACACTACAACTTGTTGATATTGAAACACACTAAAAACTACATAACATTAAAGTGGAAAACCATCAAGAACAAATGTATAATATTAATTGGATATTTCAATAGCCTTCCATCTATGGTGGACAACCCAAACTCTCTTGTTTCATCCCTTGAAGTGATAACAAAAGGTCCCAACCAATTAGGTCAAAACCCACCTCTTAACTATTCTTTTGCATTTGGAGTTTTAGAGTTGGCATGAAGAACAAGATTGTAAATGTAAGAAAATCTTTATCAAATAGGATCCTAAAAATCTAAGAATAAACTAAGGTCTGAAATTCTGTGTGAGAAATTCTAAGTCAAAGACTATTTTCAGATTTCTTCTCTTAATGTTGAATGGACTGACTGCAGAATAGTAATAAATTTCGATGTTTGCATATCAAGAGTGGAACTCCTTTTTGTATGTAAGGAGACCCGCCAACAAGGGATGCATCTCTTGGGTGACACGTTTGCTCAAGGGACGTGTCCCTTTGGGCGTGCGGGTTTCCTTTACAACCGATTATCATTTGGTTAAACATACTTAACACATATACCCCCTCACACATGGCGGATATATATTATATGAATTCCAAATTTTATTCAATGTGTATTTTGAACATCATTTATTTAAATTCGATTTTATACATGCATTATAAAATTCGATTTTACTTATTTTAGAAATATTAAATATGAAGAGCAATTGATCTTATATAAACGATGATGATGCTTATAGCAATCATCGTTTATATCTGACCTAAGCTATCATTCATCAACACTCCCTCTTAGCTAGGGAAGATATTTCAAATCAAAATAAGTGGAGATATCACCTTCACACGTGATATCGAAGATATGATATGTTTTCTCAATGTTGTCAAGTCACATGACATTCTTCATAACACATCTTCATTATGGTATGTGCACTGACATCAAGTCACATGATGTCTACCATAATTCATGGCATATCCATGGATATAAATATCCACCATGATTATCTCTTAAGGATCACAATGATCTTCAGATGATATCAAGTCCCATGATATCCATCAAAGTGTCAAGAGATACTATCATGACATGTCCACAGATATCAAGTCACATGATATCTATCATGATAGTTTATCATTGTAGAGTCGTCACTTTACAATGTCAAATACAAGTGCTCATTATTAGAAAGATCGTCACCTTTCAATAATGTACACAGGGGGAGTAGGCCCATAAGGTCATGGAGTCACACACATGACAAAAGAGTTTACACATTAAACATCTTTATATATTAGTACAATTTATAAACAATTTGTATTTCACAACAAAATAACAAATTACATTTCAACCATACCAAGTTTCTTCCTGAAGTGCTCTACCTTGATTCGGAGAGAGGCTTGGTGAGAATGTCTGCAATTTGATCATTTGTACTATATACTCCAACTAAATCACTTTCCTTTCCACCATATCTCTTACATAATGATAGGGGATCTCAATGTGCTTAGATCTATCATGAAAGACAGGATTTACAGAGAGTTTGATGCAACTCTGATTATCACAATGAATAATTGTAGGATTCAAGGGCTCACCAAAGAGTCCCACAAGCAATTTACGAAGCCAAACTGCTTCTCTTGCTCCCATTGAGGCTGCAATGTATTCAGCTTCTGTTGAGCTTTGTGCAATTGAAGATTGTTTTCTGCAAATCTAGGAGATCATAGCTGATCCTAAACTGAAGCAACATCCTGATGTGCTTTTCCGATCGGTTACACTTCCAACCCAATCTTAATCAGAGTACCCATGTAGATCTAGTTGATCATTCTTGTAAAGAAGACCATATCTAATAGTGCCTTGAAGATATCTCAAAATATGTTTTACAACCATTAAGTGAATTTCCTTTGGTTCACACATGAACTGGCTGAGAACATTTACTGCATAACAAATATCAAGTCCGGTGTTAACCAGATACATCAAGGATCCAATCATCTGTCTGTAAAGGGTTGGATTTGCACTTGGATTCTACTGCTTCTTTCAATTTGTGAAGGTTGGTTTCCATAGGTGTAGACATTAGTCTACAGTCCAACATTCCAAATCTCTTTAGAATATTAATAGTGTACTTCCCTTGGTTTAGTATAATGCCCTCTGATTTCTGCCATACTTCTAAACCTAGGAAGTAGTGTAAAATGCCCAAGTCTTTCATGTCAAATTCAAAAATTAGATCCTGCTTCCCTTGAGTAATGAGGTGATCTTCTCCTGTTATCAGCAGGTCATCAACATATAAAATAATTATTAGCATATCACCTTTGATTACCTTGAAGTAGAGATTGGAGTCAACATCATTCTTGGAAAATCCTAATCCCAAGAGATAGCTGTCAATTCTTTCATACCAGACCCTGGGAGCCTGTTTAAGTCCATAGAGGGCTTTCTTTAGTCTGCATACATGTGAGTCAGGTTTATGTATCACAAAACCTTCAGGCTGTTCCAAATAGACTTCCTCTTCAATGGTTCCATTCAGGAAGGAAGTTTTCACATCCATTTGATGGATCTTCCAGCCTTTAGCTGCTGCAATGGCTAACATTGCTCTCACTGATGTGTAACGGGCAACAGGTGCAAATGTTTCTTCATAATCAATGCCTTCCTTTTGAGAAAAACCTCTTGCCACAAAACATGCTTTATGTTTTTCTATACTGCCATCAACAACATGCTTGATTTTGAAGAGCCATTTGGAAGAGACAACATATTTCTCTTTTGGTCTAGGCACTATATCCCATACATCATTCTTTAGAATAGATTGATATTCCTCTGTCATTGCATCCTTCCATGCTTGATGTCAGAAAGCTTCTGTAACACTGACAGGTTCTGAGTTTATGATGTTGTTCATTAGAGCAACATAGCTAGAGAAACGTTTGGGTCTTTTACTCTCCCTGAACATTCCTTTGGGTGCTGTATGATCCTTGGCTTCTTTGATCATCTTCCTGGCCCAAAGTGGTCTCTTTCTGCGTTGTCATTTGTATTCTCATTTGAAGTAGAAGGAAGTTCATGTGGTATTTCCTCAGGATGCTCCCTCTGAATCTCAGGAGCAGGTTCCATTTCAGGTACTCTAGGGGAATAGGTTTTTGTCTCACTAGAACTTCTTGCCCTCTTGAATGCAATGTCTTCTTCAAAGATGACATCTCTGCTCAATTCAATTTGTTTCTGCCCGGGTATGAATATCCTATAGGCTTTGGAGGTTTCACTATAACCCACAAATACTCCCTTCTTTCCAGAAGGTTCTAGTTTGAATCTCTTCTCTTTGGGCACATGAATATAGACAGGACAGCCAAAAATCCTAAAATGACTAATGTCAGGTTTTAAACCGGTAAAGGCTTCTTCAGGAGTTTTGTTATCGAGATGTGAATGAGGACATCTATTCTGAATATAGACAGCAGTCCTAGAGGCTTCTGCCCAGAAAGAGGTTTCAATGTTTTGGTCCAGCAACATTGCCTTAGCAGCTTCTACAATGGTTCTATTTTTTCTTTCAGCAACCCCATTCTGTTGAGGGTTGTAGGCAACTGTGAACTCCCTCTTAATTCCAGCACTCATGTAGAATTCTTTAAAAATTTTAGAGGTGTATTCTTTCCCATTGTCTGTCCTTAAGGTTTTTATTTTCTTTCCGGAGAAGTTTTCAGTGAGGGCTTTAAACTCTTTGAACCTTTTGAGGATTTCTATTGACTCTTTACACTTAGGGAAATAGATCCAGGTTTTCCTAGAGAAGTCATCTACAAATATGACATAGTATAGAAATCCTGCTTTAGAGGGTACAAACATGGGTCCACATAAGTCTGAGTGAACCAATTCTAACACATTTAGGGTTTTGCTCAAACTATTGGGAAAGGACCCCTTTGTATTCTTTCCTAAGGCACAACCTTTGCAAGTTCCTTCATGAGATGGTTTTAACTTAGGTAAGCCTGTTACAAGTTTTTCTACATCATGGATGCCTAATCTTCTATGCCAAATCTCATTTGAATCAAAGGTGTCAAGGGTAAGGGCTTGTTTAACTTCAGTGCATAGTTTGTAAAGGTACCCTTGTCTCACACCTATGATTTGGGCTTTCTTGATTGTTGAGTTCTTAGGCCATGCTAGAACTTTCCCATCCATAAAGGTAACTCTATAACCATTGTCTTCAAGGGCAGAGATGGATATAAGATTCCTCTTTATTCCAGGTACAAATAAGACTCCAGTGAGTTGTAGAGAAAGCCCATATTTCAACTTGATGGAACAAGTTCCAACCCCTTTTACTGGGTGTGCAGAATCATCCCCAATGGTTACTTCTTCATCAGACCTTTCGGTCATAGTATCTAAGTGTTCTCTGAACCCTGTGATATGTCTAGAGGAACCACTATCAATTACCCAGTTGTGGGTGTTGTTGGATACTTGACTGGATAAGGCTGTATAGAACACAAAGTTCTCAGATTCATGATCTGAATTTGACTTTCCTACTTTAGCAAAGGATGCTTGTTGTTTAGTCCTATCAGGGCACTTCATTGCATAGTGACCATATTGATCACATCTAAAGCATTGTACTTGAGAGATATCTTTCTTCTTATAAGATCCCTTTCCATTGGAATTTCTCTTTCTTTTAAAAGATCCTCTCTTGAAGGAGTTTTTCTTACTCCTTTTATTAGACGTTGAGTTGAGTACATGAATGTCTTCATCTATGTTCTTTTGTTTATTTTCTTTTGTGGAGAGTCTGGTTTCTTCTTGAAGGCAGTCAGTTCTTAGCCTGTCAAACTTAGGGAGTTTAGATCTCGCACTTACTCCTTGAACAAATGACTCCCATGAGTTTGGTAGGCCTCCTAGTGCAATTAGGGTTAATTCTTTGCTTTCAATCTGATATCCAATTGTGGATAATTGATCCCTTAGTTCAATAATCCTCATGAAGTATGTATTAATGGACTCTCCTTTGTTTATTTAAGCATTGTTGATTTTCCTTTTTAATGCAAGAGTCCTGCAGGTGTTGTTGATCTCATAAGTACTCTCAAGATATTTGTACATATGGTATGCAGTTTCATGTTTTGCTAGGATGGGCACTATATGATCCCTAACTGCATCTACTTGGATTTTCATGGCCTTTTCATTGTTTTCCATCCATTGAGTTTTCTCAGGTTCAGACTCTGGTTCCTTCATATTTTCTCTCACAAGTGAGTCTAGCTTATTCTCTTTAAGGATCATCATGATTCTAAATTTCCATTATGTGAAATTGTCTGCTCTTGCAAGACGATCTTCAAATCTGATCACACTTGACATATGAAGAATGTGATGTGAATTCGATTCTAGAAAATATGAATTTTCTTGAGCAATTTGATATTTAGATTTGATTTGGATTCACACACCATGGCTCTGATACCATGTAAATGTAAGCAAATATTTATCAAATAGGATCCTAAAAATCTAAGAATAGACTAAGGTCTTAAATTCTATGTGAGAAATTCTAAGTCAAAGACGATTTTCATATTTCTTCTCTTAATGTTGAATGTACTAATTGTACAACATTAATAAATTTTGATGTTTGCATATCAAGAGTGGAACTCCTTTTTGTATGTAAGGAGACCCGCCCCCAAGGGATGCGTCTCTTGAGAGGACGTGTCTCCACACGTGGAGACACGTCCACTCAAGGGACGTGTCCCTTTGGGCGTGCAGGTTTCCTTTACAACCGATTATCATTCGGTTAAACATACTTAACACATATACCCCCTCACACATGGCGGATATATATTATATGAATTCCAAATTTTATTCAATGTGTATTTTGAACATCATTTATTTAAATTCGATTTTATACATGCATTATAAAATTCAATTTTACTTATTTTAGAAATATTAAATATGAAGAGCAATTGATCTTATATAAACGATGATGATGCTTATAGCAATCATCGTTTATATCTGACCTAAGCTATCATTCATCAACAAAGATAACTAATCTCAAAATTTCATTGAATATTTCCCTTATTATAATTTTTCTTTAATTGTTTATGACATGCCTGCTCTCATCAAGTGTTTTGAGTTATTTTATTCATTTTTCTTTTCATGCATTATCATAAAAAATTTCAAAGTGAGACATGTAAATATGAAATCTAACTCCAAAGACATAATAGCCTCACTACCATACACCAATTAATAATTAGTGTACCTTGTAGGAGTGCAAATACTAGTACTATAAGTGAATAATGTGGGTTGATGTAGTCTAGAATAGAGGGTAATGATAGATGATAGACAATCTATGCATTAAACACAAACACATAAATTATAAACTCCAATGTAAGGGTACATGGCAAAAGTAATTCTTAAGAAAAGAACAAAGAAAAAGATGGTGTAGAATATCCAATTATCAATATAACTTCATATGATTGAAGTTACAATAGATACGTGTACAATAGAGTTATTCAAAACAAGTACATGCCAAGATTAACAAGCCTTTTTAATGCCTATTCTTGAGCTTGCTCTATATCATGATCTCATCATATAATCTATTTTCCACTTTTATAATGATACTTTGATCTAGTGAGATGACATTGACTACAATTATATTATTATGCTTGATGAACCTCCCTAGGACCAATAAATATTATATCATCTCAACAATTTGGTGCAAACTTTAAATTTATTAGTGCACAATCCTATTTACTTCGCTTTTACAACAAAAAATCTTTCAATAAAGAAATAAAATACAAATTTTGTAAGGTTTGAAACCTTGACCAATCTCAAAAGAATAAATAGTAACTCATTTTCACATAAATATAGAAATGAAATGTAACATCTTCAACATGTAAAAAAATGATAAATTACATCTCACATGTAAAAGTGTCTAATCCAGAATATTAAGTACTCAAAATAAAGTACATCATCACATGAAGTACTATCTAGTCAAGTATTATAGAGTACAGGATATCATTTATGCAAGAATATGAATCAAGCTCTCATGCCCATCTGGTCATAACAATACAAGAAACATAATCACTAGAGTCTCTGGCCGCCACTAACCCCAATGGTCATCCACAAACCAAGAGACAAGAACATGGCTCAGGCGCTTTTTCACCCAACCATAAAGCTTACGCTTCCCTAGAATTCTTCCTAACATGAAGAACACCTGACCCTACATGAGAAGCCTAGCAACTTGAAAACGACTGGAAGGATAAAATACAGTAGAACCTGATATATCTACATGCATTTCATATATGAACATGCTATGTCTTACTATCAGGATATGACAAAGAGAATAAAATAACATCCATCTATTTCAATGATACACAAAGCTTTGGTCAAAGCAATTAAACAGTAAACGGTAGGTAGATCTGGAAAATAAAATCCACTCCCCTCTATTAGTCCATATTCAACACCTGTCTCAGAAGGTAAATCCAAATCACATATAGAAGGAAACTACTTTCCTCATGAAGACAATATAACATGTATATATCCAATGATCATAAAAAATAAATAACCCTTTTCTTTTCACACAAAATGATTATATGAAGGTATTTTGTTATTTCAATCCTTTTATGCATAATGATGGTTAAATGTATAATTGACATGCAATTTGATCTCTAACTAATGATATATTTTTTATGCAATGCTAACTAATCTTTGATGTCATGCGAGTTAAATCCATAAGAAATCAATTCATAACATATGTTGATTGAAAATAAAAGAATTAGATCCACAACAATTAAATGATAGTTTCATATATTTAGTTTTACAATTTTACCGTGGAATCATCAAAGTAGAAATAAAATGTTTACTAGTATTAACTTCATATCAAATACACTATATTTATATACATGCTATTGTTTAAATATGTTGAGATTACAAAATAACAAAATGGTTTTATAATAGCAACAAAGAATACATATATATGGTTACAGTCATGATCTGTTCATTAAATCAGGTATAATAAACTCATACCATATATATATATTAAAATTGATATGCATAATTGTTATTTATATATTCTATGTAATAATCAATGAACAAGTTCTTATAATGACCACAAATATGTTTGAAAATATGGTCGATTCTACAGTTTTAAGTTCTATAGGTGAATCGATATCATGGTATTTACACATATATATGGCAACCAAATGCCTTAATCAATTTAGTATGCAGGTTCATGCATAGCAAAGGTACATAAACATATATTCAATTGCCATGAAAAGTTACAAGCAAATTGATGCCATATACTAAGGCATTAAGGTCGACACACAAGTTTTGTTATGTATGCACAGGAAAAACAATACATATACTAGTTGATGCAAAGAACTAAATACATGCTATGATACAAACAACAATTTCCTTCAAACCCCACGATATAATAACAATATCATTAATCATTTAAACTTTTAGATTGGGTTCTATTTAAGCTTTTACCATGCATTCATAATCCATATTACAAACCACAATAACAAGGTAATACTTGATCTCCTACTCTACGTGCTAACTCCTTAACCCTACTCAGATACTATGACGCCAATCCTCCACAGTCACTATCAGTAATGATATCAAAATAGTTGTGCCTTCCCTTTATTGAGCTCTCTTATTTATGGTTTTCATATTTTCATGCAAGTGTTCAACTCTAGTTGGAATATCTCTTTATTTTTAGAACTGAACTTTCTCCTCATGCTAGGATCACATGATTTATCATGTAGATATTTGAATTTAACTTATTTAATTTAATTTATTTTTATTTTTAATAGTAAGCTATTTATATATTCATATATATAAATAATGATATTATTATATATATAAATATTAAATATGAGATTTGTCATTATCAATCATTTGAAAATAAAATATTTTATTTTCCCAATTAAATTGATTTTTGTAAACAAAACAACCATAAGACATAACCATTATTTAAATCATAACGCAAGATAACACAATACATTACATAAAAATTCACAATGCAGGGTGAATCCAACTATGTGAGTGTGTGTGTAGGATTTCCGTCATGCCAACTATTGCTGGGCAGCTAGGTCATCTCTACCTCAACCATGTACTTTCCTTCAACCTATTCCTACACTCATTCACACTAAATATCTCATCAATCGGTTATCTCATAAACCATAATCAATAGTTGAAATATTCACATCATAATAATTCATCATTATTTTAATCACAATAGCATGCTTTTTAAAGATAACCTATAATTTATCATCCATGAAAACACATTAATCTATGCTTCAAACACATATTGTCCAATGGTCTCATCCAGTTCCATTTATTATCAAATAAATTTTATGTAAGCAAAATTAGGATGTGACATTCTTCCCCACTAGGAAGAGACATCGCCTCGATGTCTTATTAGACACACACTACAACAAATAAGACTATCACATTGATGCAACAAAAAAGTATCTCAAAACTAAGCACTCAAATGAGGAAAAAGAGTGGTCTATATCCTCTACATTAGATCCCATGTAGCACTTTCCATAGAATATTGGTCCCATTGGACCTTATACTGCGCTATATCTCTATTGCATAACTTAACGTTGCACCTATTAATAATTCGAGTGGGCTCCACTAGCACCACTCCTGGACCCTGTACAAGCAAGGACAGGTAAACCTAGTACACGATCCTTCAAATACATCATACTCACAGATCAATCCTCTATACTCTCACCATGTCTAGACACAAAAAATAAAATACACAACTCTAGGGGTGCACAAGCTAAGTGACCACCCACCACTAGGCGCATAGCCACCTCAGGGATCACCACACTACCTTCACTAGCTTCCCTTGCAACTGATGGTATTAACTAGATATTGGGTCTAACAAACCACAAGCCAACAAGGTCCTACTCAAGGATTACCACAACAACTAGGAACTCCATCTAGCTACTAATACAACCAAGGACAAGGCACACAAGCTTTCCAACCCTTCCTCGACACAAGGATAGGGGACCTCCATGCTCAACAAGAGCATATATCACTTCCAACTATAACACACTCACAAGGTTCTCCCTCAGTACTAGTGGAACCCCTAAAAATGCTTTGTGTTCCACTCAATTTTTTGCAAAATCTAGTTAGTTTCATGTCTCTGGGCTTAGGGTTTCTCTTATTATCATGCCTTAGGGTTTCTGATTTGCTAAAACCCTTTCCAAAAAATCCTGTCTGAATCTTTGGCAATTATTCTAATCTAATGTTGACTTCCTGTTACCGGTTCCCAGTCACTCAAGTTGTGACTTATGCCTTTTAACTTGTCCTATAAACCGGCCCCTCCGTCCTAGAGATCCCAATCACTACCTGTCGTTTTATTAAAAAACATTTCCTTTATACTATTTAGGTAATAAATCATCAAATATTTGTCAGGTCTTAGGTCTAAGTTTATTTTTCCATGTCCGTCGTTTACCTAGCAATGGCCCCTTCTTAGGAACTAACAATTTGTAGTGCATAATTCCTATTTTATAAGGACCGTTGGATCTATGTGATCAGATCTTGATCATTCCCCGCACCCTTGTTCGATTTCATTTATTATTTTAATAGTCCCACTAGCTGGCGGGAGGGCACTACATGTCCTACAATGGCGGGCCCAATAATTTTGAAAGTCAACAAGCGACGGCACAAGATAGACCAGCGGTGGAGATCGAATGACGCGACTGCATCTAGGTTGTTCCCTGTTTCCCTGTTCGATTTCATTTTACATTAAAATATTATCACGTGGCAGTGGGCGGATGACATCTTTCCCTGGGACCCATTGAGCTTTGAAAAAGGCAAGCTCCTTGTCCAGTTGAGATCGATGGTAGAGGAGGGGTGATGTGGGTCAATCCTAACCACTCCTTGCTATCTGGTGGAGGACCCATCTTTGCCTCCTATCTTTCAACGGGGAAGCAGGAGAGTGCCACGTGGAGTCATTTGAACAACAAATGAAACATTAGAAAAGGTGGGAATATTAATGAAATATTTTAGCATAGGGGTATGAATGATAAAGTCTGTGTTGCTAAAGGGATGTTCAAGCATGTGTTTTACAAATGGGTGAGATGTTATAATTCAGGCCATCTGTTGTGTTTGAGGTTTATGCATATTGCCGGAGGCTTGAGGTGTAAAGTGCATGCTCGTTGGAGACTCCAAATTAAATTTGAGCCCTTCCTCGCCTCCCCATTGTTGAAAGTTGTGCATTGGTTAAGACTCACGGGGTAATGAGGAAGCTGACATGTGGACATTGCTTCAACTTACTAGAGGGATAGTGGAGCCCGCACATGACTAGGAAGCTCCTCCATGTGGTTTGTTTTGATTGGATAAATGGTACGACTTCTTACAGTCAACCTTTTCAAACTTGGTTGACTCAATCTGGATCATTTGTTGATTCACTTCCACTGGACGATCAATGACCAACATTCAAAGTTGATTTTGAGGACAAGTGAACCATTCTGGTTCGTGTGAGTGAGCCATAATGGAAAACAAGATGTAGAGCTACTAAATTGAGAGTTTTAAAGCTATTGAAACTTGCTTTAAAACATAACTGAAGATTGTTGAAAGCATTCTGCACATTCAGGGAGCTCATGCTGCGATTTTTCAAGCCTGTTCGATGCTGAAGTTATGGTTTTTAGCCTACGATAAACTAGTAAGTCAAATTGCTGTCCTGCCTTTGATATTGCTTAGAACTTGCTCAATTATGCTTTTTCCATCCTTTTGTTGTTAGGGTTTTCTGGTTTTTGCATTTCTTTTAAGGTTTGATGTTCATTTCGAGCAATTAAATAGTCTTTCCTTGTCATTGTCAAACCCTTGCTCGAGTTTTAAGTTTTATTTTTGTGAAACAAAAACCCTAACCCACAAAATCCCTCGAGTTATGGCCCAAAAAGTAAAAGAATCTTCATCAAAAGGGCAAGCCTCTAACTCCAAAGTCCCTGTCATACATATAGTTTAGGACCTAATCGATCAACTGCCACCCTCTACCAGTGAAAAACCTAAGGGTCAACCATTGTTCCGTGGTCCCAAAGTTTTTGAAGGGTTGGTTGAAAAGCAGAGTGCAGTTAGGGATGCTACATTGCCCTACAATGGATGGGAATTGTTCAGTGGCTAGTTTGGGAATAGAAATTGTGGTGTTCGAGTGGGAAACCCATGGAATTTGGACTTGGGAAAGTTAATTGTGCCCAATGTCTATATGGATGTTGATTTATTAAAAACAATGGCCACCAATTATGATCCAGTCACAAGGGATGTGAGAGCATTCGATGGATTTGATATGGTGAGGGTCACAAGGGAAGAAATTGCAAATGTTTTCAAGCTCATTGAATGGAGTGAGGATATGGTTCCCATTAACGAGGAAGCTTTTAGGGTAGAATATGAAAAGGTTAAGTTTTCATTCCGAATCCACATATTTCCAAAGCATCTAGCATCTATTGAGGGCCGAAGGGTTACATTGGGTCCATTTGACAAGGAGCCCTTCCCGGTTAACTATGTTGTGCCTTATTTTTAAAAGACTTTCTACTCCATTTTCCAAATCATTGGCTATGACCCAGTCACAGGTATGCCTAGGGCTTGGATGTACATGGTTGGACACATCCAACACCCTAACTACTGTACAGTGTATGATTATAGGGGGATATCTTGTAGAGAAAATTCATGAAGGTTTGGTGAAGTTGAAGAAGGGTGGAGTTGGAGTAAGATTTAGTTGGTATTCATTATTCATGCATATGTTTTTGTTCAAGGGTTCCACTTATTTTGGAAAAAATATGACATTGGAAAGGATAAAGGGTGATTTGGAATTTCTTGTCCAATGTTGGACCACTATCCTGGATAAGGATGATAGAAAATTTGATTATGTGGTCTTTTAGAATTTATTTTCCTCTGAGTTGAGGAGAGCTCTGGCTATGAATGTGCCAAGGATTCCCAAGGCCTTGTATGATTCTTAAGACCTAAGGATAGGAGACCTGAGTTGGGGGTTGATCATAATTGGGGAGATATTATCCCCTACCCCACTTATACAGTTTTGAAAGTGTATGGAGCAATTGTCTTTCCCCACTTGTTGCTAAAGTATGTACCAAAAAGAATTGGGTTCCTTGAAGTAATATGGCAATTGGGACATGTAGAGAATAAACACTTGAAAGAACATGGAAAGGGGACATTCTTCCCTTCATGGACACACTTCTCTAATTTTGTGATGATTAAAGGAGGTTGGGATAATATAAATGACATACTCTAGCCTTTTGGCTTGAGAAGAGCAAGAGTAAGGACTCATGATCTTTAAGGGTATATGACATGGCTAAAGATGAAAATCAGGAGTTCCAAGTTTACCCATTTTTTTCATTTCTTGGAAGATGTCATTAGGAATATTTTTGATCCTTTGAAGCAGGAAGAAATAAAAGAAAAATGGATTATTGATAAAATGCAAAGAAAAATAAGAGAGAAGGATCCTGAATTCACTGCTCTTGCTGAGATCCCCAATGATATATAAAGAATTGAGCACATGTTCTAGAATTTTGAGACAATAGTGGGTCACCTAGAAGGTGAAAGGATGATTCGAGATAAAGGGAAGGAACCTATTGAAGAGGAACAAAGTGGAGGAGAAATATCAGTTATGGAGGAGAGGCCTACATACCAGCCTCCAAAAGAATAGAAATTGATTGTTTTTACTAGAAGAAAGAATAAAGCAAAGAAAGAGGATACAACTGCTACCTCTTCTCAACAAGGGGAGCATAAAGCCCCTCCACCAATGCAAGAAGTGCCATCTCCATCTCCCCCAAGATCAACTGGGGCTGATGTTGTTGAAGTTGACTCCCCTCCTAGATATTCATCACCACCAAGGCCACCACCTTAGAAGAAGCAAAGAGTTGAACCTGTTGGCTTGGTTGATTATGATGATGATTTTGATGAGGAGATCTGGGTAACAGAGGAAGAGATGCAACAGGGAATGCCCCCTCCATTAGTAGAGATAGTATCACAACAACTAGGTTTAAGGTTAAGCAAAGTTGACCTTACTGGGATAAACAATACTGATGATGTAAGGATTGAGGGATGCACAAAATTCCTTGATGAAGATTCTTTTGTGAAATCTAAGGCTTTTATGGAGTTTTCCTATAGAGCAAAGAAGGATGAATATGTACAAAATGTTGCATTAAAAAAGAAGTCTTCACCCAGAGCTACCTGATGCAACCATTGAAGCACAAGTTTTGAAGGAGATGAAAGAAAAATTTTAGGGAATGATTGTATCCAAAGGCAAAGAGCTAGTGAGGAAAAGTGTATCTTATTATTTCCAGAATGGGACCTAGCCTTTGTAATTTTCTTTGATACAATAAAAAGATGTGATAGACTTCTCTATAACTTAGAGGAGGAAGCCACCACAACACTGCAAGGATCTGCATTCAGTGAGCAGTGGGATACACTAGCCATTTGGGCCTTAGCCCCTAACACAAAGAAGCCTGAAGTTACAGAGCTTGCTTCAAGTTACAAAGGAGGTTTGATAATAAAGAGGGTATCATAAGCATTAGCTATTGAGGCTGCCACTATGTCAGTAAATGTAGCACATTCACAAAAGCTACAGTGGAGTCAGTAACTGCAAAAAATGAGCAATTTAGAAAGCAATACAATGATTTGTTGGTTGATTATGAAAAGAATCAACAACAAAAAATGCAGTTACAAATAGAATTAGCATTGTTAAAAGAGAAATTGTAGAATTTTCAACATTGTGATCCAATGCAGATTGATACTACTCCATCTACTTCATATGAGCCAACACTTGTTGCTGCTGCACCCCCAACAACTTCCTCATGGGAAGTTGTGCCTTACAACATGGGAATTGTTCCCATCTCAATTGTGGAGCCAGGTACATTAAAAGCATCCCAGGAAGAGGAAGGTGTCAGCAAAGAAGAGTTACTTGACTAGCTAAGGGAATACAAGGAAAAATATGACAATCATGGTAGGGAAATATTTTTCAGCAATATGAAGATTGCCACTACAGTTTTGGAACATTTAAATAGGGGGTGAATAAAAAATTGAATAGCATTCATGCTAGCTACTCTGCCATGAAGTTTTCTATAAATAATTTTGATACTAATAAGGAGATAGCCATTCCCCTAATGGAAACATGGATTCCTAGGTTACAAGAGTTGAGGACGATGGTTGTGGGAGCCAAACAATGATACTAACAAACCTGAAAAAATTAATCCTACCATCCAAATGGTGAATGGAATCCAGGAATTCAGGGGGAATATAGACCCTTTAGAGGCAAGGATAAGAGAATTGATCAAGAATTTTCATGAAACACATCATGATCTCCTTCCATCCATTTTAATGGATGATGGTAACATCAAAACCCTGCAGGACTGGACAAGAGAAATAAATGAAGTTGTTTCACAATAGGCTACCTTGATTTGTGAAAGGCATGATATGATCATGCTAAAGAAAAACATGGACATGTTGGCCCATGCATAAATTTTTCTGGTGGAGTTTGACAAGGAGGAAAATCAGGTTGTTACCAAGTATTCACCTTACAGGAAAAAGGTTGATGAGGTCATGGGATTCAATTGGCCCACTGAAGATGAATTCCAAGCTTGGAAGAGAAAGTATTTGGATGTATTGGATGATTGAGTTGTGGTTGTGGGGTGGCAAGTGTAATTTTGGTTATTGAATCTACAACCATGGTGAATAATGGATGAGAGAAGCACAATGCATAGCCTAAAACTAGTACAAATTAGGCTTTTGCTAAAGTATGGACAATATATTGTCTTCTCTCAAATTTGAAATTGATAACAAGATTTCAGATGTGGACATGTTCCTTGTCTTTTCTATTTTATTATTTTCTTCATCTTCACTTGGTGTACGTGGAGACAATTTTGGAGCACATGGATATTGTTAAATAAGCTCAAAGATGCCTTTTGGAAGGCAGGACTTGATCTCCATCAAAAAATGAAAATAAATTTTGTCTCATGTGCATTTCCCTCCATCTGAGGATGCAAATATAACTGCAAAGGGAATATATTTTGTAACAATCCAATTAAATAGTGACATGTGTACTTTCTAGCCTAAAGCTTGTTTGCTTCTTCGTTTCTATAAGAAGGAATTCAAGGCTAGAAGTATGAGGTTCTTTGTTTTGTAATTGATCCAAGAGAGAATTGTAAAGATAATACTAAGCATATTTGAGTTTTGTCTTAGGTTCGAGTTTGCTAATGCATATGTAATTTTGATAGTGCAATAATAGCAATATAATACAAAATGGTGCAAATTCAAAGCCATTTTCTCTCCTATTTACTTGGTTCATGAATTATGTTCATAATATAATCAAGGGTTATCTTATTTGTCTCCATTGATTTCCAGTGGATGTGTAGTTTTGTTCTTTCTTGTTAATTCAAAGAATTAATGTAAATGCTTGAGTGAAGCTATAGGTTTATGTCAATTAAGTGCTAGGATATTAGTAAGAAGTGGTGGTTAAGAATATAATGTTGAAATGTTGTAATGCAATATCTTCAAAGCTTAAATGATGTTGTGTTAAATTGTTATCAGATTGTATAAGTTTTAGGACTGACTCTGTGCTTAGGATGAGGCACTGATCTAGGTAAATATTCATAATACATTTTCTTGGTCAATTCAACAAAAAATCACTTTATAAACAAACTTTACAATGAGTTACAATTGTTATTATTTTGTGTTAAGTTTCACCATTCTCATGCTTTGAATGTAGAGTGTTGTTAAGGAGTAGCCAAATTCTTTGATACATTCCATTTGTTGAGCTATTATATTAGAATTATCTGTTATTTTCAATGCATTTGGATATTAGGTGCAGAGGTCTTTAAAATACATTGTGGGATCACCCTCCAGGGTTTTGCAGAGCCTGAAGTGTAGGAGGAAAGCATTTCTTCTTTCACTCATTTGTTGGCCAATCCCTTTGGGTTGCTAAGGATTGGAATTGGAAATTCCATAGGAAATTCTGAAGATCATCCTGGTTCTTAAAAAACAACCAACATGTACCACTTGGAAAAAGTGAGGATTTCCTAAGCGCTCTAGATTCTCAATGTGAAACTAGGAACACCATAGGGGTTATTAGAGGCAAGCATCTAGGAAACTACCTTTGAAAGGAATAAGCACCCCTAAACAATGAGGCTTACAACCCCAAAACCACATTGCAACCACTAAGGAAGAAATTGAACATAAAGCATAGGAGAAAAACTTAGATCTTCACTATCGGGACACTCAACTATGTCCTATCAAAGGGTTAAACAACTCAACAAGATCATGAAATAATGATAAAAAAGGAAACCAACAACCACTATAGGGTTAAAAAACTAAGCACTCTCCAAGAGAATACACAAGATAGCTAATTCCTCATACTAGAATTGCATCTTCTTCTAGCCTTAGGCTAGGAACACCACTAAAAAGCTAAGGAGAAACTCCTAAAAACCACCAGGACAACCTCAACTGACAACCTAACAAGGGTATACATATATAATATAATAAAATAACATAATAATATGTGTCAAAGTCCTTACTAATGCACCCTCATACCCTACACTCTATCAAACATACATGTAGCTATGGAAATTACATCCCAAATGACACAATGTGTGTCTTTACACTATCAAATAACATGGATTTCGGTGCCCAATACATGTCAACAAACAAACAAATAATTTCCAAGGCACTAGGAAACATGGTCACAAGACCACGAGTAAGGAAAAGACAAGCAAGGGCACACATAGTTGGCGGTGTAAATCACACCCAACCATCTACTAGAAAGAATATTCAGGCATGATGCAAACACAATTATCCACACATTTACACTCACTTAGAGATCATATAATTCTATGAACATTCTCATATAGATATTTGAATACACTTCACTCAATACCAAGCACAAGGAAATTTGCATACATTAAAGCCACTCAAAGCTAGAAAACCATATGGATACTCACATTTCACAAAATTTTTGAACACCACACAACATCCACTTCCATTTCATCAAGAACAAGAACTGAAGCAATATTATTCTAATTGATTTAAAGGAAATGACGAACTCATAAATCCTTCCAAGAACCAGTATGCACCTTTAGTATCTTATGTTTCTTTAAACAAATTAGATAACAATCATCTTGATACAAGCACATACTACCATGCCTTAAAGCGTAAATAGAAACAGTTTAATTTCCCATGCATTAACCCTTCTAGGAAAGTTGATGTAGTTTCAGATCTAAGAAAATTTTAGTAGCATAATGACATGTAAATTAACATTTAAAGAATGAGAAATAAAAATAATAGAAGAGAAATAGACAGAAGAGAAGAAAACATGATATAAGTGGGGAAAACCCTTTCAGGTAAAAAACCCCACACTCCAAAGCATTGAACCAATGTATTAATTTGCAACAATAAGCTTACAATACACTTACAAGCTTGCATCCTTAACATGGAGACTACATCTTTCTCTTTTGGAGGAAATCCAACAACACTTCGATACTTGTAAACAAACTATGCATTCTACAATGCAAGACATCCTATTTATAGAAGATACAAGCTTGAAGAAGCTTCTAGAAGAGGTTAGGCATCCAAACCC
Organism: Sequoia sempervirens; assembly: GCA_007258455.2. Lineage (NCBI taxonomy): Eukaryota > Viridiplantae > Streptophyta > Pinopsida > Cupressales > Cupressaceae > Sequoia > Sequoia sempervirens. The sequence goes on from VDFB02016275.1 coordinate 40,380, forward strand.
ATGTGGCAACAATATTTCACACCATAGGAATGATTTGGACATTTGTACAACATTCTCTTACACCTCTTATAGTTGTCATAACATGCAAAACATCTCTCCAAGCTTGGGTGCCTAGTTCATGCTAATAGTGGGTTATGATAGATTCTTACAACTGTCATAGAATCTCTCATAACGCGTGTCATTAATATCCTATCACACTTACAACACTTTCAACAAAAAAAGAATAAGTTAAACATGACTATCACACTTATTCTCTCACAATTTTGTCATACCACACTAAGACACCACACTTTATCCATGCAAAATATACCTTATGATGCGTCATGGAATATGCCATAAAATGACATCACTTGTCCTAGGTCAATGATTCCAAGATGGGACACCTACCTCCACTTGTGATGAAGATGTGTCATATAGTCACCTCCAACATAGATGCCACCTAGCCAGTGGGTCGCAATTAATAGCATGACATTGTAGGAAATAAAATAAAATAAAAAGATACAATAATACATTAAATAATTCAATGTTAGGACTGTAAGGTTGAGACACCTTATTCCTAACATTCTCCCACTTGTTGAAGACCTACCAAGAGTCATATTAAAACATTTGCTCAGGGCCCCAAGGACCATAGAGTCAAAACATAATTTTGAAGACAGATAATCCTCCAGAGAACAAGATAAACCATCAACTAGACTAATAACCAAACCCGGTTGCCCTCATCCAACTGATAAACCCACGAGATCGGAAATAGCACCCACAAAAAATGCTGATCCATCCAATCTTCCATACCCCAAAGGTATCTAAAATAATAGTTTAACTTATGCCAACAACATATCCAACACATAAAATACAATCAAAGGCTCCATGTGTCAAAATTGTCACTAAGAACACACACATCTAGGAACTCCCATTGCATAGGTAATGCCAAATCTGAAAAAGATCAAGGCATACCAAGTCTACCGATAGCATCATATAGAAAGTGTAAACAACATCATGTAGTACCAAGAAACATCCACAATGATATGCAAAACCTGTAAATGAGTAACTTGTAAGAGTAACTCTCACCACAAGTCTCCAAAGCTCTCCCATGTTCTCCACACTCAACAAAGGAAAATGATAAAGAAACCTCCATGTTATCACCCAGGAACATAAGTGAAAACACATTAACCAAGTAAAGATACCAAATTTTCATGCTTAACCTTTCCAATGGTTTCCATCCAAACCTCAAAACCAAAGTAATGTGAAACCAAACATCCAAGGAGGATAACCAAGACCAAAGAGAGAAACACTGCACATCATATACCTATAGAAAATCCTTCTACATACACCTCTAAATTCCAACTGTGTCAAGTATGATCTCCTCCACAACACCCCAAAATAAAATCCATAACAACACCCAACCGTTCAATCACCAAGATCAAACATAACATATGTATCATGTAATCACCATGGATGTAAGCTTCTCAAGCCAAAGAAGATCAAACTAAAAAATCCATTCTCATACCAGGAAATCAGCCCAATACATCTCCTAAACTCAACATCAATGAATGTAATAACAATGCATAAGGAGATAAACATGCCAACACTCCTCAAATGAATCCTCCAAAATTTTATATCCTTAGCTTAAGATCCATATGCATGAGAGGACAAAACATAAAATAATACACTTGAGAGGAATGATGGGCGATACCTCTCAAGTAGACTACTGAGTAGACCAAGAGTGGAGAATGAGAATGCTCCTCTAAGATATCCAAGTCATCATGACTCATCCAAAAAACTCTCCTCATAGGTCCATGTTGAACTCACGTCCAACCAAGGTGTAGGCTCCTCAAACTTCTTGCTGAAATCTCATCAAGAGTGACCATCTCAAAAAATATCTCTAACCATAAGAGAATTGCAAGCCTCACCTAAGTCTCCAAGTATCCATGAGTACTTGTAACCAATCAATCCATGCCAAACTCCAAATGCAACATAACACCATCATGAAGTAATCAACCAAATGATCAATGTATTCAATACAAAGAGAACCACCAAGATCAATGTCAAAGCTCTAATCATGAAATGGGAACATAAACATAACAACATGATCTAACCATCTCCTCCTAGGAGATTGCATACAACAATGCATACATCTTGGTCTCAAGAGAATATGTACCATACCAAAATCTAATATAGAATCAAGAGTACGTCATGACATAATACCAAAGTACTCTAAACCAAGAAACAAAATCTCTAATCTCATGAAGATAACCATCTCCAAATAATGTCCATGCAAATGCGAAAGAACCTTTCTGCAACAACAGGAGCTAAGAGCTCTTCCTAGTAACACCTGCAACACTAAAGAAGACCATTCATCACCAAGTGATGAATCCACAATCACTGCTAAAGCTCCCATTGAACAGTGATACTGAGCTTTCCAAGCATCATGAAAACCATCTCCTTAATGAAGACTCTTCATGGCTCTAACACAATAAAATGCAATATCAACAACACCAAATAATAAGTAGAACCAAAATCTCCAAACCAAGAAGATAAACAACATGCTACAAGTACCATAACTAACTATCCAAGAACTCAATATCATCCATCATCTCATATCAAAACAAAATACCAATGCACAAATGACCACTGACAAGGCCAACTAATGAAATATGCATCAACACTGAATCAATCTCGTGAATATAGACAATCAACATCCGAGTCATCCCACTACAACAAATGGGTAACTAATCCACAAACTGCATAAATCGTAGACCCAAAACATTGAAGCATGCAAACTCATCATCACATTAGTAACATGTAAAAATGAGATATCAAAGAAGATAACATGTAGATTTCAAGAATCAAACACCAGATCACCAACAGACCCAATTTTCCAAACAAATCCACTAGTGAGTACCATAGTCAAGGAACTAAACAAGCATTCCTGCAAATATGCAATTGTTCTCGTCTAGAAAACTCTAAGAGTCTGAAAATAGTATTTTCCATTGATCTACAAACCACAGATTTTTGGTTAACATGAAAAAACCTATAAAAATCATCTCCATGTAAATCTAAGACCACTTAAACATCCAAAATAATAGATCACACATATTTCATCTGAACAAGTGAATACTCAAGATCTACACAAACCCACAACTTTTAGAACACAAGAAAACTGTAAAACCTTCAGAGGAAATAGGTTGTCTGAAAGCTTATAAAATATAAATTATCCCAACTTCTCAACCCATAAATCACCAATGGTAAAAAAATATACCAAAATTTACTCAATGAGAAAGCTACAAACCTCCTCAAAACATGCACAAAGCATACACGCAAACCTGTAACTATCTTACATCCAAAAATACCACAAGAGAAACATAATCTGAAAAATAGTTCATCTACAGATCTGCAAAACTGTATGTTTTGATTTACCGTGTAAACCTACAAACCCACCATGTTTTGTAACACACATGCAATCCATATCCACTTATCATCTGGAATACCCTCAAGTTTGTATACAACCATAATAGTTAAACCAGAACAATGGAATATCATGAATATAAATAATCATAGATTTTAAACAAAAAATCCATAAAACCCTCAAATCCAAGGAACATGAATATGAGCCATGTAAGTACAAACATCCATTAGGAAAGAGAGGTCCAAGAACTTCTAGCCCCATTTGCAGGCCAACTCCACCACCAACATGTACATGCATCTGAGAGAGAATTAGGCTATTCTAGAAGCTTCTAGATCATCCAATGATCAACTCCATAGCCTACATGCATTCAAAGTTATTCAACTGTCAAACAAGAGTTTCAAATCAATAACATATCAAATGTAACCACATGATCAACTCCATAAAAATCTATCTTCTCCATCCTTCACAATGCCTGTTGTTTCTAGAAAACAAGATCAACTGCAAAACTTCCACTCAGACAAGGATTAATAATTAGCCAATTCCTTTAAAACAAATTCCCTCAAGCTTTCCAAGTTAAGAAATCACAACAGAAGAAATACCCAGAACCCCAAACACCACATGCATCACCATGCAAGCACATGCAAGTGACATGCAAGTTCATGCAAGTACATGCAACACACATGCAAGTATATGCAACTTACATACATACACATGCAAGCACATGCAAGTATAGAACTGAGCTCTGATACCAAATGAAAGGAAAATGATGAACTTAGAAAGCCTTCCAAGAACCAGTATGCACCTTCAGTATCTTATATTTCTTTAAAAAAATTAGATAACAATCATCTTGATACAAACACATACTACCATGCCTTAAAGTGGAAACAAACACAGTTTAATTTCCCATGCATTAACCCTTCTAGGAAAGTTGATGTAGTTTCAGATCTAAGAAAATTTCAGCAACATAATGACATGTAAATTAACATTTCAAGAATGAGAAACACAAATAATAGAAGAGAAATAGACAGAAGAGAAGAAAACATGATATAAGTGGGGAAAACCCTTTTAGGTAAAAAACCCCACTCCAAAGCATCAAACCAATGTATTAATCTGCAACAATAAGTTTACAATACACTTACAGGCTCACATCCTTAACATGGAGACTACATCTTGCTCTTCTAGAGGAAATCCAACAACACTTTGATACTTGTAAACAAACTATGCATTCTACAATGCAAGAAATCCTATTTATAGAAGATACAAGCTTGAAGAAGCTTCTAGAAGAGGTTAGGTGTCCAAACCCATGTGGCAAAAATATTTCACACCACAGGCATGATTTGGAAATTTGTACAACATTCTCTTACACCTCTTATAGTTGTCATAACATGAAAAACATCTCTCCAAGCTTGGACGCCTAGTTCATGCTAATAGTGGGTTATGACAGATTCCTTACAACTATCATAGAATCTGTCATAACATGTGTCATAATATCTTGTCACACTTACAATACTTTCAACAAACAAAGAATAAGTCAAATATGACTATCACACTTATTCTCTCACACTTTTTTCATACTCCACTAAGGCACCACACTTTCTCCATGCAAAATATACCTTATGATGCGTCATAGAATATGTCATAAAATGACATCACTTGTCCTAGGTCCATGATTCCAAGATGGGACACCTACCTCCACTTGTGATGAAGATGTGTCATACAATCACCTCTAACGAGGATGCCACCCAACCAGTGGGTCACAATTAATGACATGACATTGTAGGAAATAAAATAAAATAAATAAATACAATAATACATTAAATAATTCAATGTTAGGACTCTAATGTTGAGACACCTTATTCCCAACAATTAACACAAACACCAAGACTTAGCACATTCTCTTCCATCTACTCCCTTGTACATTCTATTAGGGGTTCGCAATGAACATGATAGGGAACAAACATAACATAAAATAGGACCAACAATTTCAAACATTTAGAATAGCCACCACAAGGATAAAATACAACCCAAGAGGGAACATTATCAATTCCAACTGTAAATCATAAAATGCATATAATTTAAACAATAAACCAAGTGTGACCAAGGGCCACAAAATAGATAGATGGAATATTTGATGACTAAACCACTCATAAGAAAATTAAAAATTTAATGCCAATCCATAACCAATGATTAAAGGTTTCATCAATAACCAAAATAAAGCATAAAACTTTGAAAACATGATTACATGAACTTTACATGAACTAAGTGACTAATATTAGCCACATTTGAGGGAGTAAAGGCTACACGACACCTTGGAAGTATAACATCCAAAATGAGTTAGAGATGCCATGCTAAAAAATAATACAAAATTAGCTCACTAATTTCACTCATCCATGCCAATGAGAACCACACTATCCAAATGCACTTCATCAAGTCATGATCACATTATAATGGAAGAAGGCATATGCAGGGTTCACTATGACATCCAAAAATTCTATCCACACAAGGGTCAGGCTTCACCCAAGCACCAATTCCACAAATAACTTACAATTACAATACAATGACACACACATTTCTTAAATCATGCATCACTACCACATGCTAAAATAAAATAACATCAACATCATTTATAGGGTACATCACAACTGAGGCTCCAAGCTAACCAACATAATGCTCCTAGAAAGAACACTTTCATTTAATAGTTAAACATACATCCAATGCAAGTGGAAAAATGATGCCAAATACCCATTTAGGTTCTCACAAGAATCCTAGAGACAAAATGATTTGGAGACATGAGTCACTGACCCAAATGTTCTATTATGACAATGCAACATTCCATTCATGCACTAACATGATCACTCAACATATATAATGATACTCCAATAGGAATACAATGCATAACACACCATAGGCAATGTTACCATATGTAAGGTCACATTTTTACAATTCAAGCATATGAAATACACCACATTTACTTTCAATGCATCAGTCACATAAGATAATTCACAATGCTCTATCATGAGCCAAATAATTAACACCTAATTTTAGTCAAACACATCCATATACACACATCCAAAGAGAACACATAAGATTAAACAAGACCACTCAAGGATCATTACACATTCACACTAAGAAAGAATTGAAACATTGAGATGGAAATCACACATAATCGAACTTCTCAAAAACTCAAGGGTCTAATTAACCCTCATGAGCAAGCATTTATCAAACATATCATGCTAGGGAAAAATGACAACACTTGTTACCAACATCATAATCACACACACCAAGACCCAACCAAAGTTCTCACACAAGCAACACACTAGAGAGTGATCATTCCCCACTTAGGAGACTCACAACTAGGGGTATCTTCCCATCCCTGTCAAATGCATTAGGGTCTAGGAGGCACTCTTCTTCCTCAAACACACTGCATGGATCGGTTCACACTAAACCCATAAAATCCACCCCAAGCACCCATCTAAGAATCCAAACACCAACTCACCAAAACACACACTTGTGTGATCACACACCAAGCATCAACAACCACATGGGAAAGAACATGAACTAGAGATCCCAGTGCTGCAAAATACACTCTGATATTAAATGTAAGGTTCAAAACCCTAAACAATCTCACAAAAATAAATAGTAACTCATTTTCACATAAATATAGAAATGAAATGAAACATCTTCAACATATAAAAAAATGACATATTACATCTCACATGTAAAAGTGTCTAATCCAAAATATTGAGTACCAAAAGGGTATCAACACAAAGTTGTGTCACACTTTTGGCCAACTTATCAACATAGGTAAATTTAAGTAATTTTAACTAAAAATTAATTTTGGTCAAACATATGATCTTGTAAGGTTCATTCTAGCTAAGTTATATATGTCCACAAATTTTCCAACTAAAATTGTTGGCTAAATGCACATTTACCACCACTTTGAGTGCAATTTACCCAAAAAATATATTTTTTTGAAAAACTTGATGTTTCAACAACTTCTACTCGTGTAAAAAATATAAAAATACCCTTTTGTAGATCCATAAGTTTAGTTTTTAAAAAAGTATATATTTAATAGTTTAATTATTATTTATATTTTCCTTTTTAGTTTTACTAAATGTAGGTTATCAACACAAAACATTAGGTTGATTACCATGTCAAGGAAAAATAGTAAAAATAAAAAAAATATGATGCCCTAGACATAAGAATCTATATCAAAATGGTATACATATTTTTCTATTTTAGATAAATAATTTATATGAAAGTTGAAGTCTACTAGAAACAACTAAGTTTTAATATGCACACATTTTAATATTTATTTAAAAATATATATTTATCAAAATTGGAAAAAAATATATCCATGCCCTAAAGTTTCAAGTTATAAGTACACACAAAACAAATTGAATGAAAACTAATAAAATTTACTATATAAAGGTTGACGTCTCATGTAACTTCATTTTTCAACATTTCATCAGCAACTAAATTATAGTGTTAATTTATAAAAAAATATATTAAAATATTTTTAATTTTTTTTTTTTAAATATAAACATTAAATATACTAAAAAATACATATTTTATTAGTTTACATCATTTCAAAATTCAAAACACATATACCACTTTTTAGTGATTCAAGTTTAAAAGTTGGATCAATGTTGGATGTTTCCTTTGTAAAAGTGTGACACAACTTTGTACTTTTACCTAGAAGTAAAGTACATCATCACGTGAAGTATTATCTAGTCAAGTATTATAGAGTACATGATATAACTTATGTAAGAATATGAATTAGACTCTCATTCCCATTTGGTCATAATAATACAAGTAAAGAAACATAATCACTAGAGTCTCCGACTGCCACTAACCCCAATGGTCATCCCCAAACTAAGAGACGAGAACATCTCTCAGGCTCTTTTTCGCCCAATCACAAAGCTTACACTTCCCTAGAATTCTTCATAACATGAAGAACACCTGACCCTACACGAGAAGCCTAACAACCTAAAAATTATTGGTAGGATGGAATTTGGTGCAACTTGATATATCTACATGCATTTCACATATGAACATGTTATTCCCTACTATCAGGATATGACAATGAGAATAAAATAAAATCCATCTATTTTAATGGTACACAGCTTTGGACAAAGCAATTAAAACGTAAACAGTAGGTAGATTTGGAAAATAAAATCTACTCCCCTCTATTAGTCCATATTCAACACCCATCCCAGAAGGTAAAGCCAAACCATATATAGAAGAAAACCACTTTCCTCATGAAGATAATAAAACATGCATATATCCAATGATCATAAAAATAAATAACTATTTTATTTTCATGCAAAATGATTATATGATGGTCTTTCGTTATTTTAATCCTTTCATGCATAATGATGGTTAAATGTATAATTGACATGCAATTTAATCTCTAACTAATGATATTTTTGTATATTCAATGCTAACTAATCTTTGATTTCATGTAGGTTAAATCCATAAGAAACTAGTTCATAACATATCTTGATTGGAAATAAAAGAATCATATCCATAACAATTAAATGATAGTTTCATATATCTAGTTTTACAGTTTTACTATGGAATCATCACAACAAAAATAAAATGTTTACCAGTATTAACTTCATGGAAAATACACTATATTTATGTATATACTATTGTTTAAATATGCTGAGATTATGGAACAACATAGTGCTTTTATAACAAAACAAAGAATGAATATATATATATATATATATATATAATCCCGATTTGTTCATTAATTCAAGTATATAAACTCATACCATATATATATTAAAATCAATATGCATAATTGCTATTTTTGCATTATACATAATAATCAATACACAATTTCTTATAACAACCATAGATATTTCTAAAAACATGGTCGATTCTATGGTTTCAAGTGCTATAGGTGAATTGATATGATGGCATTTACACATATATATGGCAACTGAATGTCTTAATCAATTCAGTATGCAAGTCCATGCATAACAAAGGTACAAAAAGATATATTAAATTGCCACAAAAATTTACAGGAAAATCAATGCCATATACTAAGGCATTAAGGTTGACACATATGTTTTGTTATGTATGCATAGGTAGAACAATACATATACTAGTTGATAAAAATAATTGAATACATGCTACGATACAAACAATAATTTCTTTCAAACCCCACGATACAATATCAATATCATTCATCATTTAAACTTGTAGATTGGGTTGTATTTAATCCTTTACCATGCATTCATAAGCTATGTTACAAACCACAACAACAGGGTAATACCTAGTCTTCTACTCTACGTGCTAACACCTCAAATCTGCTAAGATACTATAATGCCAATCATCCTTAGTTGCTTCCAATAATGATATCAAAATGTTCAGAAGTGCCTTCCCTTTGTTAAGCTCTCTTATTTATGGTTTTGATATTTCCATGTAAGTGTTCAACTCTAGTTGGAGTATCTATTTATTTTAGAACTAAAATTTCTCCTCATGCTAGGATCGCATGATTTATCATGTAGATCATTTGAATTTAAAACTTATAAATAATTTTATTATCTTTTTAATAGTAAGCTATATTTATATATATAAATAATGATATCATTATTATATATTGTTTAACACACCAGATACCGAGAGGGGGGGGTGAATCAATATCTTCAAAAACTTAAACCCCTCTAAAACTTAAGACCTCATCACAATTCAAACTTCTTAAACCAACTAGAAACCCTTAAAAAAATCAATGTAACAATGAAAGATATAGTAATTTAATCTCTTAACAAGTTCAATAATCCTTAACTAGATCAACAACAATGAAAGATACAACAATTCAACCTTAAACAAATCAACAGTAATGAAAGATAAAATAAGGAACACACATGCACAATATGATACTAGATTTACATGGAAAACCCAATGAGGGAAAAACCATGGTGAGAGTTAACTCACAATATGTGAAACTCATTGCTTACAAAATAAGGCTCACTGCCAAAATACTTTCAAACTAAGGTGTGCACAACCTTAGGGAAAGATATAGAGGACTTGTAGAATGAAGTGAACAAATCCAAGGAAAGATACAAGGACCTGATGAGATTCATTATCTCAGAGCAAGATACATGAAGATTATAGAAATTACAACATTTTTCAACATAACACTCTGTTGATTGAGGTGTTAGAGCACATCTGATCTTTCTTCCACACACTTGCACACTTCTTCTGCAAGATATTCAATACATTCCACACACTCTTACACTTCTGCCCTCTTGTAACTAATTTGATATTAAATTTATATCCTCCACAACTTCAAACAACATAAATTAAGTCAACCAAAAGAAAGATAAACAATGATTTCAACAAGTTGGCCACACAAAAATAGTGTGGTCCTATCGCAAGCGTCATGCCACTTTCAATGTTATAGGGAAATTGTGTGATAAAATTGTCTGCTAGTTCATTCCATGTTCTTATCCCAAGAGGTAAGTGTGCGAACCACTCTAGAGCCTACCTTGAAAGGATGGATGGGAATAATCTCATTAAGTAGGTAGGCTCAAAAGCGATGTCTGTACAAGAAGTATTAAAATCTCTCACATGTTCTATTGAATCCCCTTTCCCCTTGTATTTGTTGAAGTTTGGCACATTGAAGTGTGGAGGGAAAGGTGGCATGTATATGCTATGATCAAAGGGATAAGGACATAGTTCTTCCATTGAGTATGTTTTCTTTGTCCCACTCACTTGCATGTTTACCATTTGTCGTTGCATTGATTGCATTTGTTGCATCAAAGTTTACATGGGTGATGGTGGCATGTTTGGTTGACTTTGCACAAGAAGGTTGGTGTTGTTGTCAAGTGTGTTGAGGTAGTTGTGTTATGATAATGAATTTTGGTTTTGGAAGTTGGATGTAAATGTTGGGTTTGGGTTGATGTTTTATTGAGAAGGATTTTGATTGCCTTGTTGGAAGTGGGATGTAAACGTGGTGTTAGTGTTGGTATTGGTATTGGTATGGTGTTGTGGTGGAGTTTGATTGGTGTGTTGGTGTTGTGGTATGGAGTTGAGGTTTGGATTGACATGTTGTGATGGGGGTTGGTTGGTGTTTAGGTTTGACCCAAAAGACATGTTTGTGTTTGGTGTAGTGTTGGTCATTTGGGTTTGCACTCTTGGTGTGGAAATATGAATCCTTCTTGTCTTGTTTGGTGGGTTTGGATTTAGGTTTGTGATTGTGTTGGTTGATGGTGCAGTATTTTGGTTGGATGATGTGGAAAATGGATTTGCAAAAGTCATAAACATGTTGCTAGAGGATGAACCAAATGGATTGGAAAATTTGGGACTTGGTCCTTGAGATGTTGCATGTGTTATTTTGGTCCCAAAGGTTGGAGTAGGGAGGATGCATGTAGTTGCCACATTATGTGTAGTTACTCCAAGAGGCATACTAGTGTGTATTTGTTGTGAGGAAGGAAGACCTTGTGAAAATGTGTTATGACCTTGAACTTGACATTGAGTTTGTGTTTGTGTTGTTCCCTCTACAATTGTGGTAGTGTCAAAACCAAAGGGAAGCTTGACACCATTTTGAGAAAGTGTTAGAAAGTATTTATTAGGATTTGCTTTGACCATCTTTTCTATGATACACATTATCTTAGGATCTTGGGAAGCTTGTTCAATCTCTTTGGGGGTTAGACTTTGGTTAACCTCGTTCAACGTAAGATTGGAAAATGGATTTGGAATTTCATCTTGTGATGTTTGAGGTTGGTTTGAGGATGAACCAAAGTTCATGGTGCTATTTGGATCAAAATTGGGATCATATGAGGAATCCATGTCTTTTCGTTTCCTTTGTGACATAGTGAAGACCATATAAGACTTGTGACTTTTGGATTTTGAGACCCTTTTTGGAATGAATGCAACTAAGGATGAGGATGCAAACTAAGGAAATGGAAGATGAAAATGAAACTATGCTATGTTTTTTGAATATAATAATGCAAGATGGGAATGTAACTATGACTATGTTTCTAGTATGCAAAATGATAAATGAGACTATGACTATGCTTGTGCTTGAGTGGTATGTAAGATGGTAATGGAACTAAGAATATGACTATGCTTGGATTTGGATATGCAATTTTGAACCTTAAAAGAGGATAAGAAAACTATGATGAACCAAAGTAACAACTCTAAATGTCAAGACATCAAGAGGATGAGAACCAAGATGATGATGGTGATTGGATAAAAGGTGAGTCTAAACTAGACACATGAGTTGTGGACTCAACCTAAGGATAAGATAAACGAAGTATGGTAAGGTCAAGAAACCTAAGTATGAGACTATGGTTTGCTCAATAGTGTGATAAGCCTCCTAATATTAAGACTCAAAGATGATGATGGACTAAGATATGATATGGTGTATGTAAACTACCTTATAGTACTAGTACTAGGAGTATGCAAGCTAACCTAAGATAAATGATGAAATGCAATGAATGGACTAGTTGAACCTAAAAAAGTCTCAGATTTGAGTGTACAATCACTATCTATAAGGAAAATGGAAGTGAATGTATAGATATTTCCCCATTTTTTTTGATTCTAACATATGTGGTGTTTTAGGCCACAAATATGGTGTAGAGCCAGTTAATTGCGGTGCAGGACTGGTCAATTGCGGCACACAGACAAATGCGGTTTTATGGCTTCCTAGGGTTTCTGATAAATGCACTATTTTAACTAAAAATTGTGGTATACTGTTTGATGATTGCGGTGTTCTACTTTTTGGCCTAAAATTGATATTTTCTAGGTATTTTTTTTATTTTTGGTAATTCCCAGATTTGATCATAAAACACAAAAAACACTTGAAAAATAGATTTGGCTGATTTTGGCTCTTTGACTTTGTGGTAGGTAAGTATTGGAAATTTTTATTCCACAAATTTTTTTTGGCCTTGGTTCATAAAAAATATAAGCAAGCACAACCTAGCTATTAGTAATAGGGTTATCTACTAAATTGGGCTTACCTCACCTTTTGGGTGATGTTAAATCCGAGAAAAAGGAGTGGGTGAAGCTAGAGTATGATAAGGGCATGTACCACCTTAACACCCCTCACCTTGAAAGGATGAAATACAAAATAAGAAACTGTGCCACCTCAACCAAGAACCGAATGTGGTAAGTAACTTTAGGGTATAATCCATTATCTGAGTGTCCCTCGGTCGGTGTAATCTTTGTGTTGTTACCGATTCATTTGTGACATCAAGTTTGAATGGTATGTTGTTAAATTAATTTTTTTGATTTGTGTTTTGATAAATAAATAAATTGTGGTGTAAATGGAATGTTGTAGTGGTTTGCATAACCTCCTGGATTTCTTTGTCAACCTGACATAGCCGCGAAGTCAACACTATTGAATTTATTGTATACATGGAATTTTTTTCTCTCCAGTCTCCTCTCTTTCCTAAATTGAATTCTTGAACTTAATTGTAATCTCCTTATCTTTTGCTCAGCCGCGAGCATATACTTTAGTTTTTATATCGCATTTATGGGAGATTTTCTATTGACGCATAAATCTTTGACATCGATACCTACTATTGCCTCGATTGATTCCCACACTCTTAGCTGTTAGTAGAAGACTCTAATATATATACTGGTTGTTAACAGGAACTCCACATGTCAAACGGTTGGCTATAATTCATAATATCTAATGTAGTTACCTCTATATTTATCTTTGACATCGATATTCTTCAAATATTGATTGGTGTTATCATCAATTTTGTAACTGCTCTACTGGGACACCTCATGTAGTGTGTGGACAGGCAGTTCTATCATGCACATTTAATGATCAACCACTTATGCAATACGGGGAGTTACTTTTTGTGCATCGAATATTTAGTGGAAGGATATTTTTCAGGCAAAAAATGAGGATAGCGAAGATATTCTATCTAACACTTGTAACCTTTAGGCATGAAAGGGGCGACCGAACCTATGATTTTGGTCTCCACAGAGTTAAAAATAAATTGTCATGGTTTCCTTTCCTTCAGACAGGGGGGGGAAAGAAATTGCACTTAGTTTTAAAAAAAGAGAAGTGAATGAGGGTTCCAGTAGGATTCATTGTTTCCTTTATTTTTCTTGACTATCCTACCATTGTTTTGGTATGGCTGGGGAGAGGCACTCGTATCAATGAGATCTAGGTGTTGGGTACAATATGCTCATTAGATAGCGAGAAATTGAGGTGGGGACATGCACCTTCACTCTCTGGATGAAGCTATCACCAGCGAGGATTCATTGCAGAAATGACTTCAACTCTGACCAACGTATAAGCCAGATAAGTATCGGTATAACATGATTTTGGTAAAAGGTTATGTTGTTTTGGTATTAAGAATGTTTTCATTTTACTTTATTCCAGCCATCGTGCATGTTGTCATTTCTTCTGGGTGTTGATTCCTAAAATTGATATTGGATATGCCTTGTTTCTGCCATTTAAACTTAATCCTTTAAATTGTATGAGATATGTTAAGCCTTTGGCACCTGTGAGTTTTGTAACATCATTGCATGTTACACATATTGCATGTCCCTTACTTATCCTGAAGATTGCTGACAAGACATTGTTTCAGAATCCCGTGCTTACATTCACTGAGCATAAATATGGCCTTCAACTATTAAACTTTCGTGGTTCCCTAGGTGGACCTCTAGAACCTATACAAAATTTGAGAGAGGACTCTTAAGATCTTCCTATGTCAATTGAACTAGTCCCAGCCCAAAGTACGCTAACACAAAATCCATGGCTCCTGGCTTTCCTTGACTGACAGACATGCATCAATGACCAAGCGGCCTCATAATCAACTTTGTTATGATAAGTCTGTGCAAGATTATAATGTGTATGAGTTTTCATGAGAGGGGGTGGCGAGGAAAGTATGAACTATTTCAGACTGTGAAACTGCGGATGGCTCATTAAATCAGTTATAGTTTTCTTTGATGGTTACCTGGTCAATCCTGCCAGTAGTCATTTGCTTGTCTCAAAGATTAAGCCATGCATGTCTAAGTATGAACTATCTTAGTTGATTGAACCACGAGGGAGTGATGCCCATTTTCTAATCTGAACCTCCCATTTTGGCGTAGGCATTGAGGCTGCGGTCAAACGTAGTGGAACTTGGCTTTATACCTGTCTATCGCGTCTACTTGAAAGTTTCTAAAGACTTTCCTACAGACTTTTGTGCACATTCTACAAACTGTCACAGCTGCAGTATTTGAAAATAGAATGCGTTAGAGGTTTAAATAATCTCTCTGATTTCAGTGTCAACCAGACTTAGCTGCAACACTTAAATATAATAGGAAGTTTAAATGTTTAAATAACCCGCCTATTTCTCCCGACAATGTATCACAGTTGCAGCAGATGAAAATAAGATATTATCGATTATTAACAAAATAAAGAGATTCCATTGATTGTGGTGAAGTTATTTTCCAAACTTCAACTTCAGTGCAACTCTGGAAACTCGCTGTCAAACAAGAAATGTGTCTAGTTACAAAAAGAAAAGTTGTACATTATTTCTCCTACTTTTAAGTCATGTATTTGTACCTCACCTTTCTCCTTCCCTTCAGTCTTGGGGATAACATTTGGTCTTGACAATTACGCAAGAAGATGGCATTATTTCAAAATTTCAATATATGCTTTCTAATATACTTGACAACCTGTCACTGAACAGTGTTTATAGTTGAGGCAGTATACAAAATTAAGTAGCCTCCCTGAAATCATTGTTAACCTGTCATGACGACACCACTTGAACATGATAGGATGTATAGATTTAAATAACCTCTCTAATTCTATCGGTACCTCTCATAGTGCAGCAATTGAACAAAAAAGGAAAGGTTCTAGAGATTTAAAGAACCCTTCTAGATTCTTTTGGTAAATTTATCACATCTGGTGTACTTGAAAATAGAATTTTGTATGGACTTAAATAAACTTTCTGATTCCTTTGTCAACCTATCTAGTTGCAGGACTTGAAAATAATGATAAATGTATCTGGGTGGCAGTATATCCAAATTCCAATATTCACCTTCTAATATACTTGGCAGCCTGTCACAGTTATAACATTTAGAGTAGAGGTAGTGTACAGAAATAAATAACCTCCCTGAAACCATTGGCAACCCGTCACAGCTACAACTGTTAGATTTGTAAATGTGTAGTAAATTAGTTAGTCTCTCTGATTCTTTTTACAACCCATCACAACGATGCACTTGAACATGGTAGGGTCATTGAGGGTTGTTAGAGACTCTGCATGTGGTTGTTAGGACTAGTTTTTTTTTTCTCTTCATAGGGTTCTTAATTTTGGATTGCATCAATTTGGGTGCAAGTAAACAATAATATATTAATACGATGTTGAATCCATGTAAATTAATTATAATAAAAATTGATAATATGGCTTCCAATAATGATTAGAATTGTATATATGTATATACATCTATATATCTGAATTTGACATAAATTATTTTAAGCTAGATGAAACAAAGTCTTATTTGATTATATACCTAGTTATATCCATAGATATTTATATAAATTCATACATAGAATGATATCTATGTATTTACTCATACGTGTTTAAGGATATAGAGATTTTTTGTTAAAATGTTAGTTTAATGTTTGGATTTAAAAAAAAAACGAGTAGATTGTTATTGGTGATATATAGCCTTTAATTTAAGTAAGTTGTTGACAAGATTAATAGGATGTTTAACTTATACAACTTTGAATTATTGGTTGATGACTTAGTAGTATACATGTAGGAGGGATGTCTTTATGTTTATTTGATATTGTGGGTTTTCTTGAAAAGCGAGTTCCAAGCTATTGTGAATGCTTGTTGTGGTATAATCATGATGTATTGTTGTTTGACATTGTCCATGGTAATTGTGGTGGATTATGTTGGTTATTGCCTGAGTTAAAGTTCTTGTTATGAGGTCGTCAGTTGTTGATTTGTAAATTGTGGTTTAACTTTAGTTTTTTGAGATCTTGTTGATCTTTCCATGGGAAAACCCTTGTTTTAGTGATGGGTTGATGCAAGAAGTTGGGTACACAAAAACTCAAAAAGTGGAAATGTTTTTGCTGTTTTCAGAATTTGTCACACTTGGACTGAAAATTTGAGGCACTTCCACAATGAATCTTAAAAAAAGTCAGTAATATGAAATTTAGAATTTTGAATCTAGTTTCCAAATATGTAAATTATTAAAATACCCAGTTTATAGAAATTAAATTTTGATAAAGATCTATAAAAACCACTTTTTAAAAGTCCCTGTTTTTTAACCATACCAAGCAGGTGTACGGACAACACTTTTTGACCCAAATAAAATTATTTTGCTAATTCCTTTTAGGAAAAGAGAGCTAACAACATGAAGTTTGGGCTGGATTTTTTTTTGTAATTTTTGGTTGAATATTTTTTTTTTAATTAATTTTTTATTGGCCTTAATTGATGTTTTTTCAAATCAACGTGTACGGACAACATAATTGGACCTAAACAAAACATTTTTTGACTCTTTTTTTTTTCATTGTGTAGAGAATTGTCTGAAGTTTGGGACCATATAATTTTTTTTACAAGAAACTTAACCAATACAAAGTTATTAAAAAACCAAAAAAACCTGATCTTTCAAGTTTAAGGCCTAGTTTGCTTAGAAATTAATTAAAAAATAACAAACTTAATCCAATTTTAACAAAAATTATATATCTAGAAAGTAGACATTGTGTTCTCTAATGGGTTTTAATTTTATAGACTAATTCAGAAAAAAAGTTCATCATCTATGTTGTCAAAGTTGGACATTTTTTTTCAGTTTGCCTTAGTTTTTTAGTTGCAGGTCAAAAGCTAAGGCTCGGATTGCCAAGCCTTTCCCGAGCCTAAAACCGGGGCTAGATTTGGTTTGGGAGATCAACTTTTAAATAACGCGTATGCGTTATAGAAACGCGTACGCGTTATTTAAATAAAACGCGTTATAACGCATACGCGTTATGTTTTGCCCGTTGGCAGAAAGCAACGCGTACGCGTTACTAAACGCGTACGCGTTTTAAAAATATAACGCGTACGCGTTTGTATAATAGCCGTTTTTCCCTAATTTGAAAAATACTGTTAAAACACGATTTTTTTACAGCATTCTTTTTCTGCAGTACGGACCGAAAGTGTCATTTTCTGCGTTTTTTATTGCAAATTTGTCTTGTGCAGGGCATATTCTATTCAAATTGTTGGAAGAGTAAAAGTGCAAGTTAAATTTTCTGAAGTGGAATCAAGTGCAAAAACTTTTTACAAGAAGATTTGGAAAAAGTGAATTTTTGGATGTACTCATGATGATTTTGTACTTCAGAGTTTATAGAAAAAATAATCTTCATAGTACATAGTTTTATTTGAATATTTGAAGGAGGTGGCAATTTTAAAATAGGTTTCTTGAATTATTGTTTTTGTCATCAAAGAGGGTTTGGTAACCATGGGTGATAAGAAAAGACAAAGAAAAAGATGTAGGAAGGTAATGACACCCGAAGAAATTCAAGCAAATAAAGATAAGAGGCAAAAAGACAAAGGGAAAGGAGACAAAGGATTCATCAAATGAAAGATTTGGAAGCATCTAGTTCTAAGAATGTCGAAGAGGAAGCCATGAATGATGAAATCAATGTAGATGATGCAAATGTGGAGATGGTGAATATGGAAGAAAATGCAACTATGGAGACAAACCCAAATGTGCCTTCAACTTCAACTTTGAATGATATGCAAATAACTTCGGGTGTGTCTTCAAATCCACCTCCCAATGATATGGAAAATGTACCTATTCAAACAATCTATCCAGGTATGTCTTCAAACCCAAGTTTTTATAATATTGATATTGCTTGTTTAGAAGAAGCTGGATACACAATTGATGAGATTAATAATACTAGGGTTGAAACAATACAGAAACAAGAAAATGATGAAATTATATCTAATGAGAATGTAAATGAGAATGAAATCCCTAATATTGATGAAAATGAGAATGAAATCCCTTTTACATTTGAAAATGAAAATGAAACCCCTTGTGTGAATGAAAATGAAACTCCATCTATGGATGAAGGTGAAAATGTTTTTTTAACAATTGAAACAAATGTGTTAAATAACCTTCATGGTAAAGTTTCTTCAAGACAAATTAGAAATTATGGAAATAAAATATATAAAATGTTTTTTTATAGAAAGAAATTAGGATTCCAATGTCAACTCATGGTGCAATTGATGAGAATGTTTAAAATGAGAAAAGT
Organism: Sequoia sempervirens; assembly: GCA_007258455.2. Classification (NCBI taxonomy): domain Eukaryota; kingdom Viridiplantae; phylum Streptophyta; class Pinopsida; order Cupressales; family Cupressaceae; genus Sequoia; species Sequoia sempervirens. Next base: position 59,987 of record VDFB02016275.1, read on the forward strand.
GATGAAAAAATTAGGTGTTTTTGTAAAACCAAAAAAGAAAGATGATTCAGTAGAACAAGTCATATCTAGTGTTGCTAATGCTATTGATGTTATTGGTAAGAAAAGTCGATCAAAAGATAAGAATGCGGCTCGCCGTGCAATAACAACTGCTCTAGTTGATAAAACAGCTTCAAATAAAAGAATGTTAAGTAAGATTAGTAAATGTATAAACTTAAATCCTAGAACTTTGATAAGAGCTGCTAAAAGAAGAGAAAGTATTGAAAAAGATCCTATTAATCAATGTTGGAGTTTTAGTGGTAGACTCCCAAGATCAGACATGAAATTAACTAATGAAATTAAATCTTTAATCGAAAAATTTTGGTATGATAATACAAGAGTATCACCTAACATTAGAGATGTCTTAAAATTAAGGGTGGGTTCCAAAATTCGTGAACCTCATCCAAAGCATCTCTTAGATATGACTCAAACTGAATTATATAAATTTTTTTTAGATGCTTCAATCTTACCATTGAATATTAGCATAAGTCAAAGATCATTTGAAAAGTGTAAACCTTGGTATGTTAGAATTAATAAGCAACGAATCTCTTGTTGTTGTAAGACTCATGTACAATTTCATTATTATTATGATATATTTTGATATATATGATGCACTTTGCATGCTAACCAAATTATGCAGGACATTTGTGGTATTACTATGCCACCTGAAAGAATCAAAGATTTTATAGCAGGTTTGTTTTGTAATCCCTCTTTAAATGGAAACTCATTTTTTTTAAAAGGATGCATTTCTGGAGAATGCGATAGATGTGGTAACTTTTCATTATTAGGAGAATGTATGCATGAAAATAGTTTAGATGAATTTGGAAAACAATTAGTGGATGTAAAAAAATTTAAAAATATTGAGTATTCTTTAAAAGATGGTAAAATTGGAAGACGTGTTGAGCTAATTGTGGAAAAAGTTAGTGTGCATGCTTTTATTACTAAATTTAAAGATAAGTTTGTACCTAAATATGTTCAACACTCTCATAATGCTCATTGGCTTGATAATCCATACCCTCATATATCTACCCTTAATTTGTCCACTTGCATCCACTTAAGTCACTCTCTCAACACCTCTTAATTCATCCTCTTAGGACCCCTCAATCAATATCCTCATATATCTACCCTTAATCCATCCACTTGCATCCCCTTAAGTCACTCTCTCAACACCCCTTAATCCACTTTAACTCATTTTAGGGTTTAGGGTTTATGGTTTAACTCATTCTATCAACTCCCCTTAATCCACCCTCTTGCATCACTTTAACTTATTCTCTCAACTCCCCTTAATCCACCCTCTTACATCACTTTAACTCATTTTAGGGTTTAGGGTTTAGGGTTTAACTCATTCTATCAACTCCCCTTAATCCACCCTCTTGCATCCCCTTAATCCACCCTCTTATGTAAGTTTAACTCATTTTAGGGTTTAGGGTTTAGGGTTTAACTCATTCTATCAACTCCCCTTAATCCACCCTCTTACATCCCCTTAATCCACCCTCTTATGTAAGTTTAACTCATTTTAGGGTTTAGGGTTTAGGGTTTAACTCATTCTATCAACTCCCCCTTAATCCACCCTCTTACATCACTTTAACTCTATTTAGGGTTTAGGGTTTAACTCATTCTATCAAATCCCCTTAATCCACCCTCTTGCATCCCCTCTTAATCCACCCCTCTTGCATCCACTTTAACTCATTTTAGGGTTTAGGGTTTAGAGTTTTAACTCATTCTATCAACTCCCCTTAATCCACCCTCTTGCATCCCTTAATCCACCCTCATACTTTGCGCTCATTTTTAGGGTTTTTTGGGGTTTTATCATTCTATCAACTCCCCTTAATCCACCCTCTTACATCCCCTTAATCCCACCCTCTTAATAGCAAAGTTTAACTCATTCTATCAACTCCCATAATCCACCCTGCATCACTTTAACTCAATTTAGGGTTTAGAGGAGTTTAACTCATTCTATATCAACTCCCCTTAATCCACCCTCTTGCATCCCATTAATCACCCTCTTGCATCACTTTAACTCATTTTTAGGGTTTTGGGGTTTAGGGTTTAACTCATTCTATCGCTCCCTTAATCCACCCTCTTGCATCCCCTTAATCCACCCTCTTGCATCCACTTTAACTCATTCTATCAGCTCCCTTAATCCACCCTCTTCCATCACTTTAACTCATTCTCTCAGCTCCCCTTAATCCACCCTCTTACATCACTTTAACTCGTATTATCAACTCCCCTTAATCCACCCTCTTACATCACTTTAACTCATTTTATCAACTCCCCTTAATCCAGCCTCTTGCATCCCCTTAATCCACTCTCTTACGTCACTTTAACTCATTTTATGAACTCCCCTTAATCCACCCTCTTGCATCCCTTCAAATCATTCTATTGGCTCCCCTTAATCTACCCTCTTGCATCCCCTTAGTCCACTCTCTTACATCCTTTCAACTCATTCTCTCAACTCCCCCTTAATCCACCCTCTTACATCACTTTAACTCATTTTATCAACTCCCCTTAATCCACTCTCTTACGTCGCTTTAACTCATTTTATGAACTCCCCTTAATCCACCCTTTTGCATCCCTTCAACTCATTCTATCAGCTCCCCTTAATCTACCCTCTTGCATCCCCTTAATCCACTCTCTTACATCCTTTCAGCTCATTCTCTCAACTCCCCCTTAATCCACCCTCTTACATAGAAAGCTAACTCATTTTATCCAACTCCCCTTAATCCACCCTCTTGCATCCCCTTAATCCACTCTCTTAGCCAGCTTCCAACTCATTTTATGAACTCCCCTTAATCCACCCTCTTGCATCCCTTCAACTCATTCTATTAGCTCCCTTAATCTACCCTCTTGCATCACTTTTGCTTCCATTCTCTCAACTCCCTTAATCCAACCCTCTTACATCCCGCTCATATTATCAGCTCCCCTTAATCCCACCCCTCTTACATCACTTTAACTCATTTTATCAACTCCCCTTAATCAGCCTCTTGCATCCCCTTAATCCACTCTCTTACGTCACTTTAACTCATTTTATGAACTCCCCTTAATCCACCCTCTTGCATCCCTTCAACTCATTCTATTGGCTCCCCTTAATCTACCCTCTTGCATCCCCTTAATCCACTCTCTTACATATTTTCAACTCATTCTCTCAGCTCCCCCTTAATCCACCCTCTTACATCACTTTAACTCATTTTATCAACTCCCCTTAATCCACTCTCTTACGTCGCTTTAAATCATTTTATCAACTCCCCTTAATCCAGCCTCTTGGATCCCCTTAATCCACTCTCTTACGTCACTTTAACTCATTTTATGAACTCCCCTTAATCCACCCTCTTGCATCCCTTCAATCATTCTATTGGCTCCCCTTAATCTACCCTCTTGCATCCCCTTAATCCACTCTCTTACATCCTTTCAACTCATTCTCTCCACTCCCCCTTAATCCACCCTCTTACATCACTTTAACTCATTTTATCAACTCCCCTTAATCCACTCTCTTACGTCGCTTTAACTCATTTTATGAACTCCCCTTAATCCACCCTTTTGCATCCCTTCAACTCATTCTATCAGCTCCCCTTAATCTACCCTCTTCCATCCCCTTAATCCACTCTCTTACATCCTTTCAACTCATTCTCTCAACTCCCCCCATAATCCACCCCTCTTACATCACTTTAACTCATTTATCAACTCCCCTTAATCCACTCTCTTCATTAAGCTTTAGCTCATTTTATGAACTCCCTTAATCCACTTGCTTTTGCATCCCACTTCAGCTCATTCTATCCAAGCTCCTTGCATCTACCCTCTTGCATCCCCTTAATCCCACTCTTGCATCCCTTCAGCTCATTCTCTCAGCTCCCCTTAGTCACCCTCTTACATCCGCTGCTCGTTTATCGCTCCTTAATCCACCCCTCTTGCATCCCTTAATCCACTCAACACATCACTTTAGCTCATTTTATGAACTCCCCTTAATCCACCCTCTTGCATCCCTTCAGCTCATTCTATCCAGCTCCTTAATCCTACCCTCTTGCATCCCCTTAATCCACTCTCTTACATCCTTTCAACTCATTCTCTCAACTCCCCCTTAATCCACCCTCTTACATCGCTTTAACTCATTTTATCAACTCCCCTTAATCCACCCTCTTTCATCCCCCTAATCCAACCTCTTAGGTCCCCTTAATCCATCCTATGGCTAACATCATTTGAATTTGTATGGAATTTACTATATGCAATTCTTTTCTTGCATGAATTTTTTACTTAAATGACTCGTAAAAATTGTAGTTACTTACATTAATTATTTTTGCAATTTCTCATCAAGTCGGTCTACAATGTGATTGTTGAACTGAAAAACTATTTTATCTGGAGACTATGTAAATATCAATTTTTGGTATTCACCTAAAAGTTGATAAGCTTTAATTCTATCTACATGCACATATATGTTTCATCATGTTATATAGTTGTACATTAAACTTCTTGATGTACATTATATATGTTTGTTCGATGTCACTTTTTAAATATCTTATTCAAATTCTCTAGATTATACATATTTCATGTGTCTTCTATTTACCACATTTTATATAATTATTCAATTGTATAGATTATACATTAAATATACATACAAGGAGATGGTTTTTTTTTTTATTGATTCAGATATTTGCTATGCAATTGGAAAATAGTTAGAATTACTTGCCCTTAATTTATTATGAATATGATTTAAGAAACTATTGAAGGAATGTTTTAATTTGTCACCTAACCATCTGATAAGTTATATATATATATGAAATTTGATTCTAGATAAGAATTATTATATAGTGCATGTATTACTTGAAGATTTGATAAAATATAAATATATAGATATGTATATAAATGCATATAATTATGAAAATGAACATAACATGATCTCATAATTGACTGCATATATAATCATCATATTAAAGTCAACTAAATAAACACACATATATGATAATAACATGTTCAAAATAAAACTAGAGATCTACATAGTCCATAAAATTTATATGTCAAGTCCAACACATATATTGAAATGAAACTAGAGGTTTGTAGTCCATAAAATATAAAACTATCTAACTCTCAGGCTGATCGGTCAAATCAAGTCTCCTCTTTGTTCCACGTTGACTAGATGAACCTGCATCATGGTGTAAAAGAGTTCAAGAAACTCGAAATTAGATTTAAATTTATTTAGAAATTTTGATATAATTAAACATATTTAAAATTGAAAATATAAACTTTTAGATAAAAAAAACTAATTAAATATCGACTAAATATATTAAAAATGATTTCTAGTATGCATAAATTACCATATGGTCATGTGAATCAACTAGCACATTTTCTTCAACAGGTAACATAACTGTCTATTGAGAAGATGCAAATGCCTGATCCATTATATCCTGCATATTCATATAAAGTAAACAATATGTGAAAACCTTGAATATATATATATATATATAAAATGTTCGTAAAAATTGTATAGGAGATTTAAAGTAAAGTTTACAACCTCGAATGATATGACCTCATGATCACGCACCTGAGATTTCCCATGAATAGATGTCAATGATGTCTCAGGTGTGCTGCCCGCCATGGTTATCTCATCAAATCCCTACATATAGATGTACAACAGTTCATATAGATCATTCACACATGTGTATGTAAATGAAAAAATTAAATTAGATCTATGATGTGTATTTAATTTAAACTTAACAAACTTTTGAAAGCACGCACCTGCGCTGATGATGTCTCAGGAGCGCTCACCACTGTAACTTGTGGCTCGTCAATACTAGGAATAGTATGACTTCCCTGCATCTAGATATAATATATCAATTCACACATGTGTACAAATTCAAATTAAATTATATATATATATATGGACACACAAATTATTTAATATATTTTGGTTCAAGTACCTGTCGAAAAGGTGAGCCCAAATCTATAGCACTCGACATATACACACGATGATGATATTGAGTTTCGGGAATCACGTCATCATGTGTCTATACACCAAACACAAAATTATTGAATTAATATTATATTATATATATAGTTTGATGTTATTATTTACATAAATTTTTTACATTTCAAACTTGAATTAAATTTAAGTTCAAAAGATGAACATACCTATGTGGGACAATCCTTAGAATATAGTAAATTTAGGTATGATCCCGCCCCAGATGCATATGCCTCACCTGAAGTGGATGTCTGAGTGTCCCTATAGCCCGAGCCTCCATGCTCTGTATTGGCCACTTCAGTGGCTGCGCGTGTAGTCTGCTGAGTGAGATGTCCTGAAAGTGAACTCAATGCTCCTAGTGTAGATAACATGGTTTGCTGCTGAAATGCAGGAGGAATACCAGGAGAAGGAGGAGGAACAAGAGGCGCAACTGGAGCACGTCACTGAGGATCGACACGTGCTCCTAGTCTATGTTGGGGCATGCCACGCCCAGCTCCCTGAAATGACCTCATATCAAAATAGTTGGGTTTTTTACCCAACTCAAACTCAGCCCATAACTTTCTCAAAAAATATAAGGGCACCTCACTATTTCCATGTGGTGGAGTATCAAACACCATCCACCATCTCTCCCAAAAATTTGCAGCTATCTGCGGGTGCCTACACCATAAAATTGAAATTATTTTTTTTGTGGATGGTATTGGTTCGTTTGTTTGGGGGTTCACAAAATATTGGCACATAGCTTGTTTAGTGATTTTTAGGTCATTGATTTCTTTATATGACAACCCATCTGCATAGAATTGTCTCCTCTCTTCTCTCCATTGATGGAACCTATCTAGGTCCGCATCGATAGATCGAACAGAATCGACAATAGTTTGCATCGTAGATGCAAACCGTACGAAATGTGGAGGGATTCTAGTCTCATTTTTTATGAGATCTATGTTCCCTTGAATCACAACTAAGTTGGCTCGAATATTGTCTCTTAGTTGATTTTGGTCAAATGGAGGAGGGGGTGGGGGTTCAGGTGGTGGAGAATGCGGAGGTGAGTGAGGCATATCCTCATGTGGTGGGGTGGGGTGTGCACCAGGATCTATAGGAATTTCTGGATTAGGCATGAAATCCTCTAAAGTGAAAAGTGGATCCATGGATGAGAAATGATATGGCAACTGCATGTTAAACAATTAAAAAATATATATCAACAAACTAATTAAATAATGCACACAATTTCAAAGTTATTTAAAAATCACATTGAACATGCACAAATTCAAAATATATTTCATTTATAACATTAAAACTCAATTTATAACATTAAAAAATCATAGCATTACAAATTCATATTATAAATGAGAGTTGAATAGAAACCGATAGTCACTTAAGAACTATAAATGAGAGTTGAATAAAAACAGAAGGTTAGTAGAACAAGTGATGAAAAATATTGAAAATCATTGAAGACAATTCATAAATCAATCATGACAAATTCCATATAGGGATAGTAATTAAGATACGTTGACTTATTATCCAAGTGACTCCTACAATACCTATTTTTTATAAGTTTTAAGTTGCTCTCTTGGAACCTATGGTTTGTAATTCGTGTACAAATTAGAGTTAGGGTTGGGGTGAGGGTTAGGGATAAGTTTAGGGTTAGGCTTAAGATTGGAGTTAGGGTTAGGGTTATAGATAATTAGGGTTAGGGATAAGGTGAGGGTTAGGATTAATATTGGGGTTAGGGTTAGGGTTAGAGTTAGAGTTAGAATTAGGGTTAGGTTTGGGTTAAAATTAGAGTTATTTTTTGGGCATAGGTTTAGGGTTATGGTTAGGAAAAGGGTAAAAATTAGAGTTACGATTGGGGTTAAGGTTAAAACATGAGTTAGGGTTGAGGATAGGGTTCAGGTTAGGGTAAGAGTAAGAACTAGAGTTAGTTTTGGGGTTAGGGTTATGGTTAAGGTTAGAGCTAGAGTTAAAATTATGGTTAGGGTTAAGGTTAGAGATAAAATTATGGTTAAGGTTAGGGTTATGATTAGAGATTGAGTTAGGGTTACGGTTAGTGTTTGGGTTAAAATTAGATTAAGGGTTATGGATAGGGTAACAATAAGAATTGGAGTTATGGTG
>VDFB02016276.1:4290-20684 GCA_007258455.2 Sequoia sempervirens
CAAGGAATGAATTTAAAATATTGCTTTCAATTATTCATCAAAGACTGTGTGAATACAATAGGGATTTATAAGTAGTGTGATAAGTGTTATTCTTTTCCTGGTTTCTCATTGTAAGGTGGTGAGGTTATAAGAAGCCATGAGTTGGTCTATTGTAGGAGTATCTTTCATTTTTTGACTTTGTTATGGATAAGGTACTGATCAAAATAATTCATAAAGTTTGAATATTGATGTAGAATCACATATCAAATCAAAAATCAAAATTTTACTTTATTGCAAATTTTATAACACTATGAAGAAATGATCACTTACCTTTAGGTTTTCACTGACTTTATATTTGGTAATGTAGGAATGACTATAGTTGTAAGTTTTTAACTTGCCTATGATCAAGGTTCCAAGTCCAACTTCTAAATCGAGAGCTCACAAGTTCAAAATTGAACAAAATGTGTAAGAATAAATATGAGTTTTGATTGTATTTATATCAATCCATATTTGATGAATTTTGTGGGATTTTTAAATGGTATGGTAAAAATTTAGCGAATCCCTTGTGATTATACAATGATACGTTTAAATTTTGGGCGAATCAAACCTTGACGAAACACATACATTGTAATTTTCAAGGTGATTATGGCCCTGCAATTAGCATGGAGGTGTCAATAATTGGTGAAATGTGTCCTCAAATGTAAATATTTTTAATGTTATTGGCAAAATGGGTACTCATGTGCAGTCAACATTTAATGATGTTGGTGAAACATGTCTAGATACACAATATCATTTTAATAGTATTGGTGAATATGTAGGTGATTTAGTACATTCTTCCGATATTCCAGATGAAAATATTAATCAGTCCATTTGAAACAGTATTTTATTTTGGTGAAAATATTACTTACATATGCCTCATAAAATAAATCAATGGAAAATGGAAAATCATTGGACTGATAATTCATTAAATCTGAGTGATTCAACCTCCCCGTTGGTTGCAATTTATTCACCAATTTTGACTTGGCTATATGTACTATTCATTAATTGGCGAAGATTTGCCACTAAAAAATCCCCATGAACAAGTCTTAACAACACAAGCTCTCTAGTTCTTATTTTTTCTAAAAAGTATGTTTTACAATGATAAGGATCTTCCCTATTTACAAACCTTTCAGGTCATTAAAATTCATAACTTGTAAATACTTCATAAATAACTTGAAACTACCTCAAACCCTAACATGATATAAGTCACTTAAAAAAACAAATTAGTGCTTAATGACTTGAGTGATAACTTAATGCAACTTTTAAATTATGAGCCCATAGTGGTCCATATGTTCAATGAAAAATGCATAGATATGTATCCTCTCACTCCTCATCCAATTTGATAATGACCTTGATTCTTTTGGAAAGACAAGATAGTGGTCCATATGTTCAATGAAAAATGCATAGATACTTTCACTTATGAATGCCACTATCCATTGTGATAAGATTTAGTGATTTAAATTATTTCACATGTAGAGTTTATTGAAGAATGAAACACTATGTATACTGTATTCTTTACTAACTTATCTAAATGATGTTTTAGATTAAGAATTTGGAAGAAAGATTACATGCACATCTTTTATTATTGCTTTATCAACAATTGTATTTGGTCGCTTAAAGAAGTGAATATTTATCCATGATTTTTTATTTGACTGAAGACATAATACATGTTTCTCTCTAATAGAAAAGGGCTCTTAGAATAAACCTTGGGAAAATTATATGTAGAGTTGAAACATCAAGGAAAATTCACTCAAACTCTAATGATTTTTTAGTGAGGATAACTTGAAGAGTTGATAGGATGCTTCAAGAATTCTATAATAATGTTAAATAATAACTCCATATTAATCTCATCAAATATGCAACAAGTGGAATCCACTATTTTCCTTAGATAATTTCTCATATGACTCCACAAAACCATGGTTTAGAGAAAACCCTAATGCATAATAATCATATTTTTTGCACTTTCCTATAAATTCTAAGTTGAATCACATTATAGATAAAAGAAATTACTAAGGAAGCTAGAGATTAGTAGAAATATATGCCTTGAAAAATACTCTATAGATAATCAATTCACTCATGTGATTAATTTTTTTTATTTTTTCCACTAAATGTGGGAGGTATTTTCACACCAATGGGAGCTTGAATACTTACTCTCATTACACAAACCTTGTACATATGTTTGACCAAGACTCGTATTTTAGCTTTGAGATGAGCCACTTATTCATGTAGCTTGAACTCAAATATGAATTTCCAAATTAAACAACTTGTCCCATCATACTTGTAATTTCTTATTGATAATTTTTTATAATGAGTAGTTCTATATAATTTTATATTAGAGAAACAAAAATATAATACTCTATTCACATAAAATGTGGGTGGAATGGAATCACACCCCAAATTCCAAGCTATAAACAAGGGATATCCTTATCAAGGGGAGGGCCCTAACCATCCAAGAGATCTTGGAAATTAGTAATGGGCTCCCAATAGATAATGGTATCATTTTTTTTGTATCTTCTTCTTGAAAATAATTTATATGTGCAAGAAAAATTGCAAAGACCAAACAATAAAATTCCCAATTTTAAAGATAGCCAATATGAAATGTTGAGAAGTGGAATTATGTCTAAGTGGTGGGGAGACTAACCATGAAATTTATGAAGATAGAGCATAGTGGGATATAGCTATGACCAAGACAATGCCAAAGTGGTTGAGAGGTATGTAATTGTGGATGGGAGGCATACTTATTGGAAGGAGAAGGTGAAACATAATGAATCATACAAGGTGCATTAGTTGAGTTCTCAATGAGAGTCTACAAGTAGGCATGACATTAGAGAAAATAGTATTTTTTAGTATACATAGAAAAATTATTTTCCACAACATAATTTGAGAAGACAAAGTTTCTATATTTCCGAATAAAAAAATTATTTTCACTTTTTAGAAATAATACAAAATTTGAGTGTATCTTGTTGGAATTTTTGGCCACTCTCCTAACAAGAACATATGCCAAGAAAATGACTCTTTCATTAAGGGCTTAAATAAATAACCAATTCATCTCCATGCATCTTAGTCTCATTGGTTGAACCAAAAAATATATTCAAAATTAAATATGTTTGCAAAAAGAATAGAGAGGAAGAGAAACTCTCAAGTGAATAAGGAATGATCTAATGGGGAGACCTTGATACAAAAGACACCAAGAAAAATGAGCTAACTGGGGCTTGACAAGAGTGTACCAAACTATTTAAAAATTGTGGTGCCAATGAGAATAAATGGACTAAAGATTTCACTTGGAACTAAGCTCTAAAACCATTATAAAATAGGGCAAAAGACAAGAATATCCCTTAAAGGTTTTGTATTTCTTGAAAGGTGTAGATCTAGATACCATTTCCAAGCCTTCCACCATGGCTTGGTAGTCTGCACTTTGACCTTATGAATTATATTAGGAATAATTAATTCCATAATATCATTGAAAGACTCCAAATTATGGTTACCAATCCTATATTTTGCTTTAAATTTATACCAATATATTCAAGTATTAGTGGTTTCTAAAGAAGGTATAAAATTGTACAAATTCCATGTTTGTACAACCTTAAAGAAAACACCTAGGAAACTTTGGAAAGGGGTCTATCCTAGTAAGTAATGTTACAGTAATCATGCATTAGCTAATAATTAATTAATCTTTAATTATTTATTAGTATAATTTATTCTCATGCACTTAAGCTAAACTTAGGAGTGATTTTCTATGTTAAACTAGAGTGCTATTATTAGATCATTATGTCTCATTGCATGAGATGTTGAAACTTGTCATGATCTAATCCCTTTCTCATTTAGGGTTTCTCCTATATAACACTCAACCCCCATTGTATTATCTCTCGATCTTTCATGCCTTTGATTGAACTTTCAACCTTTGAGGACTCTTGTTTTCCTTGAAGATTCTTGAGGTTCATGTTGTAGCTTTTTCTTGTTGAGGAATATTGCATATTTTGTTTGTAGATCTTTTGTGTGGACGCTATATTTGTTCATGTTGTTTGATCCTATGGATTGTGTTTTTCACAATTCTAACAAGTGATCATATAACACCACCAAAGATATTATTGTTTGGATAGAAATATTACTTTTAAAACCATTGCCATTCCAAATAATTCAAGAATGGATAGCCTCTTAGGAATGCTAGATACTTTTGAAAACAAAAGTGCCTTGAATTTTCATTGGATCCCACATGATGATGATTGTGTGAAATATTGATCCATTCCAAGATTTACATCCTTGAGGGAATCCTTAAGAAATGGCCAAGGAAAGTTTTCTATGCTTCATTACCTTCTAGGGCCCAAATAATCCACTTAGCACACAAAACCAATACCATTATATTCACGAGGAAGATAACATAATTCTTAGGTGACTCTATGAAATCCTTTTCCTTGGTCCAAAAAGGTGTGGAGAAAATCTCTAAATAATCATTTTAGATTTTGGCAAGAGTTTTTGGAAGGAGACTAGTAGGAAGAGTAGTAGATGTGATTAGCAACAAGCAATTTGGAGAAAATTTAGAACATCTTGAAAAGAGAAATAGGTTTAGCAATCAAGAAGTGCAATTTATTTTCAAAGCATGAGAGCACAACTTGCGAAATAGTCATTGAAGAGGATTGAGAGGTAAAGGGGATGCTAAGAAACACAAATAACTCTCAATGAACAATTCATTTCTAGCTATAAGGATCAATCCAAGCGGTTTGGATAGGAATGCATGGTGTTGCACTTAGAAATTTATTCATTTATGTTAATTTCTATTTGACCCATAGGGATGTCAAATCTAATTAAAATTATGGGACCCGATTTAGCTATCTCATGATAAATATTTTGTATAAGAAAAAAATAGGTTGAACTTAGAAAGTTAATTTATTCTTTGCAACTTGGCCTAAATAAAATTTTGATAATTGAAGATCCTTCTAAAACCAATGGATTCTCAAATTCTCATGGAATTGGTGAAGTTGTTTTTTTATTTTTTCTAGTCTAAGTTTATTTATATTGAGGAGGATTAGCAAGAGGTTTTCTTATGATCTTTCTTGTATTTAGATAATCATAATCACTATTATCTCTTGTTCCTTTTCCACCACTATTGGTGAGTTTCTTAATTACCACATGGATTGGCCAAGAGAAGGCTCTTTGTTCACTTTTTGGTTGGATAACCCATGTCATGTATTCATTTCCATTTCCACCAACTACTTCTATGATATAAGTTCCAAGAGGACCTTGGTAAGATGTGATAGGTACCTTATAATGGGATACAAATTGAGAAATATTATCATGCATAGCCAAATAAATTAGTCCTTACGATCTTTCAATACCATGTGAATAAAAAATCATTAAGCATTACTTTGATCATCCCTCCAATTGGTAGAACTAGTAATAGAAATTCCATTGTATGAAAATATTGGTCTTGACCTAATATGATGATTAGACCTTCTCCACTTGTGTCACTTGTTGCACACGTGAAACTTGTATTTTTAATTCTCCTAGAAGTCTTTATTATGATGAGAGTTTATACAACTACCTCCTTGTGATCAAGACTTCTTTATTCATCGTTCTCAATGAATCAAAATGGTATCTTGCACAATTCATTTAAGACTTTGTCAACTTCCAACATTTCTTCTATGAAATCCATGAGAAGGAAAAAGTTAGGCACATAAAAAGATAGTTAATATGGTCTTCCTCTAAAAGAAAGATATTAAATATGTGTATGTTGCACTCATGATGTACTAGTTACTACATCACTTTTTGTGATTTATTCCTTTTTATTGAGAAGGAGAAAGTTAGGTGCATGATGAAGCAATCAATATATCCTTCTAATATGTGTTTAGTACATTCTTGATGTACCAATTAGTGCATTGGAAGACAAAATTTCTGATTATAGTGTAGTTTGGAGAACTTGAAAAATGAAACCATCATTTATCATCCCAAAAACTCTTTCTTAGTTCTCCTAATAAAATATTGTAAGACCCCATCCCTTGTGGCCTTATTGATCTTATTAATCATTGATGGTTCATGTTCTAACTAACTAACTAGTGGTTTTTGTGACTACGTGCATTAGCTAGAGGAGTCCTATTCCTTATATAGGTAAGTATGCAATGATCAAAATGTTTCATTGTCGGTAATATCATTATATATATTAAATGGATTTCATCATGTTAGGTGATGAGTGTAAGTGTGAATAAAAGATAATGATTGATATTAAATATTTGGTTGTAGTAGTATTTGTTATAGGTTAAATAGATTATTAATAAGTGGTAATATTTTGATATTAAATAATATGATCAATTATTGTTTGAATCTAAAAGGTATTATGCGAGTAGAAAGAGTTAAATAATATGTTAATTATGTAGATTTAATTTCTTAGTCGATTATCATTAGAAGGTTATTTTTCATATGCTATATGTTTCAATTTTACTATTAATTTTGAGAAATACTAACACGTTTCTCTGGTTGAGTAAACGGGTTAAAGTTGGCCAATGTTGTTGAAGGGGTCACATAGCTACCTCCCTTATGTCATTTTTGAGAATTCCTAGGCTTGTCAAGGATATGTGTTTTAACCTTGTTTGGTAAGGGTTGTGCATGTGTGAAAGGTTTTTTTATTAGACTTTTGTGTCACCTTTTAAATGTGATTACTTATTGTATGCTTTAAGAAGTCTTCATGTGGTATTAAGTGTATAAAATGTTCCCTAGGTGGTAGGTCTTTGGATTAGAGGTCTTTTAATTCCATAAAACCCCTTAAATAAAGTCTAAAACCCACTCTAATTTCCCACTTATGAAAAGTGGTGAAAATTGGAGTTGGTTGGGAAGTTATAGGGAGTTGGTTACCTTTTTCCTTCTATATATTCCTTCTCTTTGAAAGGAGAAGGGGATCCCTCTTTTGGCTTGGCTTCTGTCTTTTTCCTTGGCTTCTCTCCTTTTTCTTTTGCTTGTGCTTTTGGTCTTTAGATGGCTTTCTCATTTTGGAGGAGATTTTTTTTGGGAGAAGGGAAGAATTGGGCTTGAGGAGAGGCTTCCACATGTTGGGAAACAATATTTTGGTAAGATTTTTCCTTGTGGAATCTTGTTGAAGAGTAATTGATAGTTGTGGTGTTTTCATTTCCTCAAGGAAATCTATGTTGAATTTTTGTATGATGATTTTGAGTTGTGTGGGTTTGAAACTTCTTGTGTTGTGAATGGTTGTAAAACATGAAAATTATTGTAATATGTGAATTGTGGTAAAGTTTGAATGTTATAGGGTGGGAAATGGTTGAGTAGTGCATGCAAATTATGGTAATGTGTGTATGCTTGGGAATAGCTATGTCACCCCTTAGAGCTCGGGGGTGGATTGAAAATCAATCCTATGGTTTGGAGGAGAGCTTGTGGCCATATCATCTTTTTGTTGTTTTTTCTCTTCTTTCAGGTGCCTATATATATTGAGGTTGGAATCAATGGAAATCCTATAAAAGTTAAGATTTCAGAAATAGGGATAAGTCCTGAGAATTGGGAAAAAGTTTCAAGTTCCAAGAGTAGAGTTTTGGGAATAAGTCACTGTTGGAAATATGGTGGTTGGTCCAATTTGTAAATGTATTTATACTTTCAACTAGATGCATAAATCCAAGAAAGACATTAGGTATGTTTCACTCCCTTGATATAAAGAAACTAATGTTGGGTGAATATAAACTTTATAAGTGTAATCATTGAATCCATTTGTGTAAATCTTTAGGGTAAAAAAAAGGGATTTTTGTCTTGGGTATTAAATGGACTAACTTATTTGAGCAAGTTTTAAAAGGGATTGAATTCCTTGGGAGTTTTAAATGAATTATTCCTTTTATAGTCTCTAAGAAGTTTAAATCCAAGTAGAAAAAATCATTAAATTCAGGGTCCTTACTTTCTTATTGGGTTATTTGAAGAAGGTTGGTTGGATCTTAGGTTTGATCTTTTCTTTAAAAATTGATATATGTGCATCCAATGTATTTTCATAAGTACATATGTATAAATAATCATGCATATAAATACTTTATTTCCCTAAATATAATCGTGTAAAAATAATATAAAATTATTATGAAGTTTTGATGTATTCTTTTTTATCAATTATTCACATTTATTATAATATATATTGACCATCTAATAATTAAAGATTTATATTAAAAATAATAATAAATCAAATACTAGAATAAATTCTAAATTATAAATGTTAAAATAATTATTACAACAAGAACTTATATTAAACAAATCTTATAAATTTTCATATATCCAACGTAGGGGTTGGAAGCTATGAAATGTAAGATATATATATATAGTGTGTGTGAAGATCGAATCAGTAAAGAAATAGGGGATGCTTAATACAAGGTGTTCATTCGTATTTTTGAGGCGACTTGTTAGTAGTTATAAGTTAGTTGTTGGTTAATGAGTTAATGGAATACTTAGCTATGATTTTCTCAAAATTTAATGATCTAAAAACTATTACAAGATTGAAGGATGCTTGAATAGTAGTTATCAACCAAATTTTTGGTTTGTTCTTAAAGGTTTTTTTTTTTAAGGAAAGAAACAATACTCTTTGTCAAATCGAATTATCAAAATGCTAGATTTATGTTTTTAGTTTATTAGATGAATTACTCAATAAGAAGTGTATTGAGATTAATGTATAGGAGATAAATTATTCCCAAGTGATCTACCCTAAAACAATTAATCCACATGTGAGTTAGGGGAAAATCTAAAATAAAATTTTATTTGCATAGAATATAAATAGTGTTAACTAGACCTAATGATTTAGTAAAGGATTCTTAGAACAGTGATGTTAATCTTTCTAATCGAAATCTCAAATTAAATATTGGAATGAAATTCTATACTAAATAATTTAATTAGTGGGTTTGGGCATAGGAAATTTAAATTTAAATTTTTAGCCAAATCCTTTTCTTATCTTGAGAATTAATAAATTGAATGATACCCCTTTAAATGTATTTCCTAGAAATTTATAATTATGGGAATAATGTTTATGGATGTGTCTTTTATCTTTGAATTTAATAGAGGATAAACCAAAATTATGATTAGGGAAATCTGGATTTTGTTTAAAGAGAAAGAATAAAGGCTATTATTTCTACTTCTTCATATTGCATTGATTACAAACCCTGGATACAATGATTTAGTAGATTTTGCAATAACTCTGATTTTGTTAAGTGCTAATATCCATTGGTGTTTACTAAATTCTTAGAGTTTTAGAAGAAAATGATTAAATTTAGTAAGGGGATATAAGTATTCATTAATATATTTAGATATATATGAAATTAGTTGAGATTTTATTGATCGTAATTAGTGGGAGACAAACTTTATTATTAACGTAATTAGATAATCATGTATTTAGTGAGTGCGCCTATGTTTGACATGTTTGCGTAGTTGATCTTCAGGGGTTGAATTGTTATTCTAATTGTGTTCAAATGTTATTCATTAAGTAGGGTAGTTTAGTTTTGATTTGATAACTTATTCCTTCCATGTTACATTTATGGGATTATTGTTGAAATTATTGGTTTCATTTGTAAGGAATAAATGTTGAATAGATAACTTGGGAAGGTAAATTAAATGGGATTTGTTTTACGGCTTATGATGCATCTTGGGTATTTGAATTATTTTAGTATATCTCAACCTTAAGTCTATCGAATCTTGAATTTAATTTTATTTATCACTTTAGATGTCTTATTTGATTCTAATTTAATAATATGTGAAAATCACCAAGTAACAATAACATATTTTGGGATTACTTGGAGCACCGAACTTGTTGTTATGAATTCTTTCTAAAGATTTGGATAGTTGTCCTTAAGTAATGGTTACATTGGAATATGGTGTATCTCTATTTGCTTTATTTCATGGGATAATGTTGTACTTATATAGAATTATTATTTCTTAATTAGCATGACTTTTATTAGGTTGATTATGAATATTTCAAAGGAATGAGCACCTTATCAATTGATGATTTGCAATCACAATAATATCTTCATTAGTTAGGAAGTAGATAATATGAATATTATTACTACGAACAATAGGAGCAATGACAATATTGGATTGTTAGAGTTGGCAAGTTGGTGGGTGAGAAATTTTGATAATCATATAAATACTAGTGGTGAAATCTACAGTTGGTTAAGTAGCAATAACAACAAATTTATATGTTGCTATGAATCATGATGCTAAATAAGTTGAGTTATATATGAAGGGTAATATTAAATATAGATATTATGGGTGAAATTAATATTAAACTTGGTTCTAATGAGGAAGGTACTGAGAAGTGAAAATATTAATGTCCAGAGTTAAAGGTAAGTGTATTAGAGTCATTACTTATCAAGGGAACAATGGTGTCAGCATTAATAATGTTATTGAGATGTAAATATAAAAGGGGATGTTAAGAATAAAGGTAGATATAATACTAGTATGAATGTTAGTAAAATTTATGTTACTATGTGTATTTAATATCCACCTTACCAATATTATATGATTGTGTGGTTAATATTATTTAGTGTTCATGTGTATTTATTTGAAAAAAAATTAGTGGTTGTGTATTGTTTAGTTGTGTAAAATTTGGGGCATGACAAATATCATGTAGCTACTAGTATATTTGATAATTATTCTTCATTATTTACCTAATTCATGGAATTTTCATTTTTTTCACAAATTGCAAAAGTGTGTACACCAAATATAAAATATAAAATGACCTTTTCTTGGCGACCTTTATTAGTCAAGATGGGGAATTGAGTCATTATTAAATGAACCATTATATGAATTTCCAATGTTCCCAAAAGACTTACTTCATGGCTTGAAGAAATTAATGTCTAGTTCTTTAATAATCATACTCAAGAACATAATAGCACATTTATATTCTTCTTTGAATTTTGCATTCTTTGAGAGATCAATTTTGGAATGACCTTTCTTCTATAATGAGATCTACATTTTTTGATGAACTATCAATTGTCATTAATCTTTATGGTGTATGTGCACATTGATTCTTTAAGCCTCACTTCAACAATGGCTTGTATGAGAGTTTGCATGATCTCAAAGAACTCAAGGCCAAGATTTGTGATCTTGTGTCAATAGATGATTTTAATGGTATGTCTTGGTATACTTATTTTATGCATTCTAATATTAGATCCATAGACATGATTGTGCTAGAAAATCTAAGTGTGGCAAACCAACTTGAAGGTTATGATAGGGTCTCTAGCATCTCTTTTCAACAACTCTTCTAGCCAATTTCATGTATTCGCATGTCCAAAATCCATATCATGGATCTCACAATTTCACTAGTCATATGATATGCTTCATCTTCATCTTATATTTTATTGTGACCTTTGGTAAGGATGGTGTGAAGTTGGAAAATGATTTTAAATACATAACAAAATTTTAGTTACTACTTTAGGCTGTGTCTCTTGTAATACATTGCTTAGCACCTCATTGTTACCATTTACACACCGCCTTGTATAAACCTTCTTATTAAGTGCTTAAAACATACCTTTTTTATTTAAATATAAAGATTCTATTATATATTTAAATATTATTACTTTTTCTTTCTGTCCTCTCCTTTTCATATTGTTTATCTTCTTGACCTTTTTCAATTTTCTTCTTATTATTTTTATCATACACTTTTATGTCCTTCAATCCTAATCCTCTCATATCCCATAACAAATTTACATAATTAGTTCCAAAAGCTCTCTTACCCTCAGCTAAATTGCAAGAATCAATACACTATCAGATTAACTGCCAAAGTCCATAGGACACTCATTAGACACTTGGAACTAACCACATTTGGTTGGTTGACTCTCCATTCAAACCATGGCCTTTTCTCTCAAGAACTCTGGCACAAGCAGAAGAAGTTTTTAAAGTCTACTTCTTACTTTGGCTCAATAAGTTTGGAACAATTTTGATTCAGCTGATTATATTGGCTATGTTAAAAGAAAATCTTCAGTTTTGGAAAACTATGATGGGCATTGTTTGAGAGTGTGCAAAAGATCGAGTCTATCGATGTTTGTTCATTATTTGTTGAGCTTGCAGTTATATATATTTTTCTTCTGAATGTTCAAAGATGGTACACTCTAAGTTTTGATTTGTTAATGTGAATCATCTTAAATCATACTAATAAATGATCTTATTAGAAAAAAAAGTATGATCTCAAATGAACTATCTAAACAAATCAAAACTTAGAATGTACGATTTAAACCCAACCCTCAACTGATACTCATCTATAACTACAACCATTTTGAAACTTGTCTCTTTTTTTCCATAATTAATTTTGTGAGATTGAGGACTGTGTGGAAAGCATGGAATGAGATGTTGTCCTCCTATGCTACCATGCACATAATATATCCAAACATACATCTTTCTCACACCTCTGCGTTTCTATTTCAATTCAATGAGATTGAGTTAGGTAAGATACATCCATGGTGGGATTTAGGTGAGCTTTCCATACACCCACCCTTATTGCCTTTGGAGTGTACCTACTTATGGTGACCTGATAACATAAATTTCTGACCTAATTTATTTAATTTTTACTCCAATTTCTGCTTCACATCTTTTTTTTTTTTTTTTTTAGACTGCAGGAATCGGGTAGCACGACCCCCTATAAACTGCAGTGCGCTTGGTAAACTTTTTAACGTGACCGGCGGCGCTGGCGCGACACGCCCTCCGGTACCACGGGATGGGGGGGGGCTAGAACTTGTGACCAGCAGAGCCGCAACGGAATTACTTAGCCAACCAAGCTAGGGCCCCCGCCCTTCACATCTTCATCTATAGTGAGGTTCGAATATTATGTGAAAGTAAATGGGGGAATTTTACTATGGAGTTCACTTTGAGATTCAACAAAACTTATTCTTCGAAAAAATTAACAAATTAAAAGTTTTTAATAAAATGTCTTAAGAAAATTTTATTACAAATTTGTTTTAGTATTGACTTTCTTCTAATTGGAAAATGATTTAAGATAAAAAAAAGTTAGAATATGTTATTTATATCAATTCTTTATTATTGAGGATGTAAAAATTGCTATTGACATAATGAACTTAAAGTATATGCTTCTTTTCAATTAATATTCTTTATAGGTATTTTTTTTTGGGTTCTATTTAAGTTTGAAAGACCATTATGATACTGGTCATGAGGTGTCTCAAGAAATAATTCATAAAAGTAATGTATAAAACAAAAATGCATAAGTAAAAAAGAAAACATGCATAAATGAAGAAAAAAGAGAGAATCTTGAAAAATAGAAAACTTCCCCTCATCAAATTAAAAGCTAATGATTGATTTGATGATGGTGATAACCTTGTTGATGTGGAAATACCATCTCTTGAGAACAACATGAGGATTGAGAATGATATATTAAATGATAATGATTGATTGATTTAAACAAGGTTGAGGTTTAACAAATTTAAGAATGCAAATTACGTTTACTTTTGTGGATGTGTGTTAGTTTGCTTGGTTAGAATTGGTAAGATTTTTCTATGTTTTTGAAAGAGGAAAAAATTGGTTTTACAGGGCCCTGAAACCACAAAGTTTACAAAATAAAGAGAAAGTCAATAAAGTCAGCATATACAGAAAGGTTGTTAAAAAACAACAGTAAATGACCATAGCCATCAAAAAGGCTAGCAAAGGCCACAAAACCAAAAACTAGCCGAAAAGCCAACAACAACTAAATTTTTGTCTTTAAAAGATTTTTCTATGTTGTTATTAGTTTATTTTGATAAAAAAAAGATTAGTTTGTGGAGTGGTTTCATATCTTATATTTTTTGTATTAGTTAGGGGATCACAATCTAGAAGGCTTGAGTATTTAGAATTTGGGGTCGTTGATCATGGGTGGAGATTGAAGTTGTTGTATGGTATACTTAGGATTCATCAATGTTTAATCTTGGTTTGATAGAAGGATGTGTTATCATGGAGAGTGACAGGGATGGTCCATATTAGATGGAAATGGGAGGTCATGTAGGATGTAGTATCCATGAACTATGCTACATAGTAATGGTATTTCCCACTCAATTATGTTTTTTGTTTAAAATATTATACTTGGAAATATTGAAGAATTACCAAAAAATATTTCATGATCTTGTCCACAACTTTATCATGGTCAAAATTAAAAATGAGGATGGGTATGGTGGTGTTGGGATGTATGGAATGAAGGGATTTCATGATGGTGTGATATGCATGGATGGCTAATTTTCACAAATGATAGATGAGTTGAATTAATGGAATCTAAAATTTCCCAAGTGTAGAATACAAATAGGAAAATTTACACATGACACTTACAAAAGGATTCTCTACATGGTACTTGCTCAAGCCACCATACAAATCATTTTCACCATTAAATATATTTTGTATTTTATTTTTCTAATTTATGAGTTTTAATCTATTTAATTGTTTGAATGTTTCGATTCAACCTTTTTCTTTCATGATAAATTAATAATATGCCATTTTGAATAGCTAATTTAGGTGGATCATGCTACTAGTGTTGCACTTGGTATCTATATTTAGAATATCTAATTTAGGCAGATCATATGATAGTTAGAGTGCTATTTGTTTAGCCAAAAATCCTATGTATCATGCTCGTACTAAGCATGTTGATATATAGTATCACTTTGTGCAAGAAATGGTTGAGAGTGGGAATGAATTGATTGAGAAAGTTGACAGTTTAATCAATGCTGCAGATTATCTTACGAAACCAGTTCCTATAGATAAGTTCTCTTGGTGCAGGAAGGCCATTGGCCTTGATTCCTGAACTTGATTTATAATAATGATTCCTTGTTTAGAATAATTGCAATGTAAAATGTCAAGTGGGAGAATGTTGGGAATACCTAGGATGCCATTTAATTGCAATCCTAAACATTATTTCATGTATCTACTAAGTCCTTGGAAAGTGTTCCCCAACACTAGGATTAGGAAGAGATTAAATTCGAATGAAATGAATGTGTAAATTGAAATTTGTAATTAATTCTAAATGATAGGAACATGTGGGGACACCCAAGAAGAGATCCTACAAAATAGGAGCACATGGGGCACCCACATGGAAGGTGGAACTCACCTTGAGTTAAGTTAACTGTTTGGAGAAAGATAACACTTCAATAATGCATGCAAAGATCCTAGAAGTTAGGAATTGATATTTACATGAGTGGAGTTCAGTTTAGTTCAGTTTAGTTTAGTTATGGTTCAATTATCTTCAGTTGCATTTAGTTAGTTTCAGTTGAATGCTAGTTGACTTTAGTTGCATGTAGTTAGTTTCAGTTGAATGCTAGTTGAATTCAATTGACTTGGAATGCATGACTAATGACTTGAGTTTCATGAAAGATAATAGGTGATACATTTATTTAAGTGGGGATGGTCAATCATGCATCATGTTTGCATGAATTGATGGAGAGATATGTTTCAGTTAACAAAGTTGAATGCTAGTTGACTTCAGTTGCATGTAGTTAGTTTCAGTTGAATGCTAGTTGACTTCAGTTGACTTGGAATGCATGACTAATGAATTGAGTTTCATGAAAGATAATAGGTGATACATTCAGTTAAGTGGGGACAATCAATCATGCATCATGTTTGCATGAATTGATGGAGAGATATGTTTCAGTTGACAAAGATTGACTTTGACCCACCTTGGGCACCCAAGTTGGCATCTTGGAGTTAAAACTAAATTGCGTGAGAAGATATTTTATAAGGCTTAGTTAAGTGGGCCCATTCTTGGGTGCCAACTTTGAGGAGAAGCTTACAAGATATCTTCGTAATCAACATTGAGTTAGGACTTCAGTTTGGGATGCCCAAATTGATGAAGGACTTGGTTTGACATTGTTTTTCACGAAAGAACTCTACTTGCACAAGAATGGCATAGATATTTGTGAAGAGATTTATCCTCTTGTAATTGTCAACTCTTTGGAGTTTACAATGTTCACAATTGTCTATTTATTGCAGAAAGTTGAAGAGAGTTCTATCATATTTTATTGTAGGTTGTGAAGAAGATTGTTGAAGGAAAAAGAAGCATCTCAAGCAAGGATTGCCAAAGAATTACTGTAATATTGTTCTAACTTGGTTAAATAATACAAGCACTATTGATTTTGGTGGTGGAGTTTTTTCCTGAAAGAGTTTCTCAACAGTATATGTTGTGTCACTTCTATCTTCTGGTCTTATTCTTCTACAATATTTTGTCTACTTCTACAAATGGTAAAATGAATCTAAATAGATAATCATCCACAAAGAAATTGTAACAAAGAACACTTATTAAGATATACAATCTCATAGTTTTACAAAGTATTCAGATACGTAATTGCCTCCATTTTCAATAGGGAGCTGGGAGTGTAGACATTGAATAACAAAACCCAGAAATCACTTTTCCAGAACCCTAACAGGGACCCATTCACCATTGGGCGAACGAGTCC
>VDFB02016277.1:0-20821 GCA_007258455.2 Sequoia sempervirens
TAGCCACCATTGTTTTCTTCTAAAGCTTGAATGGAGGCCATTAAAATGCTTGGAAGTTTTCAAAATGTGAGCAAAAGCTCTGGGTAAGTCAAATCAACTCCATTATACTAGATTATGAGCAAAAGAAAACTAAATTTCTATTTCTAGCTTCAGAATAAAGCATAACACTGTTTTCCTTTTTGCATTTGATAATGAGAATACTCCATTTTCTGTTGTCTGTTGCTTTTATGAAGAAAATGAATCTCCTTGACTGCGGCCATGGAAAAAAAAGTGTATTTAATATGTGACTTTGTTTCATTTAAAAACCCGGAATGATTCTTCGATTCTCCTTTGAGTTAGAAAATTTCTTCATGACCTAGATGGGTTTTCTATATGTAGAAAAAGATAGATGATCTATGAGCTCAACTTTTATTATTAAAAAAATAAAATGGGTTTTCCGAGTTACATCATACCTGTGGTCTTCACTGGATGTCATATAAATCTCAGAGCCTAAAAACCCTCTGTGCCTCATACATGTATTCTACATCTGGATTTCTGTTTCTATTGTTTCTGTATTGTAATTTTATTTGCAAATCCCTTTCATATGCATAAGGGTTTCATCATGCTTTGTGTTTTCTACTCTTGCTGGCTATGGCTTTGAAGTTTAATAATTGTCATTAATTTATTGATATCTCAGTCCGTCCTCTTAGATTGTCCATCTTCATTATGGGCAGAAGACATAATCCCATACCATGGCTATGGAAAACACGGGACCCTTAACACCATGCTTTGTCTTTACAAAACTTAGAATCTGCCATCTTTGTAGTGGTTGCTTTATTATTTAATCCTTGTGCCCCATATAGTAGAGACTGTCCCAAAACAATTATATAACATGATTATATTTTTCCTCTCTTGAATTTTTTTATTCATGTTGTTTTTCTCAAACAGGATTCATAAGCACTTTATATAAGATCAAAATGTGCCATCTCATTTACTGTTGGTGTTAATCTTTTTTGGACAAAAATGTTTCCCTCCTTTGAAACTTGTTAAAGAAGCAAAGCTTAATAAGTCAAGATATCCATAAGGTCTTACATTCTCAATATCTAAACTTATATTAGTTTTAGGGCTATCTCTCTTGCTTCTCCAAAACTGCTTCCATGAATGTTATTAGCACATAACTTTGCTTCCCTCTTGAAACAACAACTAACACTTTCCCCATTTGACGTTTACATTCACTTTGTGTTGTAACTTTGCAATAAACCTTCTATGAAGTCACTACCTCTTCATTGATGAAAAAATGATCACTGCCATCACATGGCTGACCCCTACAGTATCTTGCAAAAACTTTTGTTGAATCTTTCACTTTCCTTAGAAAATCTCTTTCTTGAGTATTGTAATGACCCAGTAAACCATGTGAATTGTTGCTATAGGTGTAAACCTACCCATATGTTGGTAAAAATGGCTGCATAATTAAGAGCCGTAGCAATCTGTTAACATTCTGTATCAGTTGCTTTTAAATTTCATATGCTTCAGTCATGTTGTTAAAACATCATGGTGCTAGTAAAAACTCTCATGATTATCATTTGGTCATATTGACCTTCTCATGCCATTTAACTGTTCTGATCTTATGAAAATTTTATTTACTGTGCCAATGGGAAAATTGCATTTACAACTGAGATTTTTACAACTTAACTAATATTATGGTTCTCCACTTACAAAAATGAACAAGCTGTTTCTTAAAGTTTTGATGAAAATACAGTCATGTATGCCCTGTTGTTTCTCTTTATTTTGCTTATGATCATTCTGTGTATTCTTGAAAACATACTGAATTTAGAGTTCTCTATTTCTTTCAATCAAGCATTTTGAACTAGAAATCACCTATCATTCTTGTATATTTTCCGCACCAAATTCAACATTTCCTAATACATAAATGATATATTGATTATAGAGATCAGGCTCTGCAACCTAGGGTTTGGTTGTTTCTCAGTGTGTGTAGGTGGGGGAGGCTTGGTCCTCCTCCATATGAGCCTTAGAGTGGTGGCGTCTTCTCTCCCTGGTTTTTCTAATGAGACCTAGAAAGCAATCGAAGGAACTATGTTTGGAGATTTGGCCCCCCCAGATGGTTCTTCTGATAAATCGGTTCTTGAAGGCAGAAACCACTCTCAGCTGAGGTCGTTCCAGGACATTGTGGCTGGCGTGGAGACAAATTTCCCAGAGGGCGCAGGTTTCTCAGTGCAAGATGGTGGCAACGAGGAGCTTGGGGGATGGGGAATAGGTAAGTGCCCTGTTGGCCCCTAGAAAATCGACATTATGGTTCCAAATGAGAAACTTATAGATGCTCTATGTGAACAAGATGGTAAATTAAAAAATGTTGCTATTTTCTTGGCCGCTTTGGACATAAATAATGTTCCAGCGAGAAATTTTATGGATGAGTGGTTGGAAAATGTATGGGGGAGAAAACTGGGGATTTCATTTTCTTTTTGTAGAATGATACAAAAAGGGCTTTATGTCATTTTTCTGAAGAATCATGAGATGCAACAAAAAATCCTAAACAAGCAGTTTTGGAATATTGGGGGTAACATTTTTTGGGCTGTGGCTTGGTCGCCTAATGCCCTAAAAGATGAAGTTCTGGCTTTGTCTAGCCCTAGATGGTTGGTCATAAAAAATGTACCCCCAAGACTGTGGGAATTTATCCCTCTCCTTCTTGAACCATATGGAAAATTGCTAAGAATTGACAACACCATATCTGTTCTTCCCCACGTGGATGCTAGGGTCCTGATTTTGATCTTGCTCATAATGGATCTACTAGATGCCTTGCTCCTTAAAATAGGAAATGGAGACAAAATGTGTGGCCTTGAAGTGCTCGACAGTCTGAATGCCTGCTATCTTTGCAGGAGAGAAGGGCACATAAGGATAAATTTTCCTCCGATTGCCAAAAAAAAAGCAATATAAAGAGTAAACCAAAAAATGAAGAAAAAACTAGGGCACACCATGATGCCACCAACCCCTATAAATAAAATGGTAAGGTCAGCAATTAGGATCACAATCAACCACCCGCCAGGTGTGGTTTTCAGAAAACAAATATAGAACATGAGGAAATTACACCAGGTTCCTCAAACCTTGAATGTGCTGGAGGGATAGAGGTGTCCCCATTGTTAACTACTCCGAGTGGCAATGGAATAGTTGAAATTCCCAAAGATCTCTTGGAGCCATGGTCTAGAGACATAGAGGATGACTCTTGGGATAGTGATGACCTTTCTGAAATAGCAGGTATAGACTCAGACTGTGACATGGATCACAAATCAGAGAGAATGGAACTGGAAACACAAATGAAAAACCTTGTATCTTTGGACACCTCAGTTCCCATGAAGAATGAAACCCTAGAGGGTGAGGAACATCCCACCCCCCCACTGGAAGGCTCCAAACTTGACTCCCAAGCAAGGGAAAACATAGAGAGGAGCCTAAACTAAGAAACCGAGGCACTATTTGAGGGCAACTCCAATCTGAATAAGACAACAAATCAGGAGAGGAAAAATTCCCAACAACTAGCAATAGAG
This sequence comes from Sequoia sempervirens, assembly GCA_007258455.2. NCBI lineage: Eukaryota > Viridiplantae > Streptophyta > Pinopsida > Cupressales > Cupressaceae > Sequoia > Sequoia sempervirens. The sequence continues at coordinate 3,537 of VDFB02016277.1, forward strand.
AAACTACGAAGTAGATCAAATGGGGGGAAGGAAAGAATTATGTCCCTAATAGTGAATCGTACTACTTTAAAAACTTTAGAATCTCTAAGGAAGACCCCGACAAAAAGAAAGTACTGGGAAGTGTAGAAACAGAGCCAGGTAAAGTGAAAAACATAATTAATGCCTTGGAGACCAATCTGATGCCCACTTGCAACTAGCCTACCACCATTGATGTACTTGTTGCAAATTTGCATGCAACCAAGAATGGTCTAGGTGATCCCCATTCTAGGGATGGTAAGAAGTGCACCAATAATGGAGATTTTGGTGTAAGTGGGGGTGAGGTTGAACTCCCTGGAAACAACACAACTGGCCCAAGTGATACTGCTCTCTCTTTCCAAGAGGGTATCAAGGATCAAAACATGAACAACTGTGTTACTCCAAATAAGGGCTCAGAGGCCACTGAACTACTTGATGCTACTAGGGAGCAGACTCCTAAGGGAATCACTGAGGGAGAGGGTAAGGTGGAAATTTCCCCCAGGTCAAAAAGAAGACCAAAGAAAGGGACTGAGACTATAATCCCTGAAGGAAAAGGAAATCTCAAACTCTTGACAAAACAAAAAAGGAAGAAACTGAGTGTCTTTACTACAAGCCCAATTCCCAAAAGATTGGAAGTTGACCAGAAGGTCCCTAAATGTTTTTAAAACTTCAAGTTTGATAAAGAACAAGCCTTAAATAAGTGCCCTAATGACTCTTAACTATTTCTCATGGAATGGAAGGGGCCTTGAGTCTCCAGATAGGAAGCAAATTGTCAGGAGATTCCTCAATAGTTGCAAGGAGAAAGATGTGGTGTTGCTACAGGAAATCAAAGCTACTTGGTTCATGTTGGATACGATTCTCAGCTTCATATGGAGAGATTCGATCCACTTTGTCATCCATCATGAGAAAGGTAGGGGGGAAGCAATTTTCCTCTCCAGAGATTGGGGACAATATGTGGTCAGGCAAGGGGTCTCACCTTGCAATCGTGCTGTTTGGGTAATATTGAAAAAAGGAGACATCTCGTTTGGCATTTGCTCAGTCTATGCCCCCAATGAATATAGTGAAAGGATTAATGTATGGAAATGTTTAAGTGAGCTTGACATCCTCCCTTGGATTCTTGGGGGGGACTTTAACATGATTGAAAGACAAGAGGACAAACTTGGTGGAGTTGATATGGATTGGAAGGGCAATGAGAAATACTTTTGGCTGAAAATGAGAACAAATTGAGATTGTTAGACCCACTAGAGGGGCAGAAGAAGGACTTCCCCAGCATCTAGTATACCTAGTGTAATGCCTAGAAGGGCAACATAAGGATCTATTGCAGGTTGGATAGATTCTATTTGAAAAAATATTTCTTCATCCCTGAGCCTCTTAGAGATGGGTGCAAAGTGGAGGTTCACCCCTTCACCCTATTTGATCATCACCCCATAAAAATAAGGATATCCTTCAGCAAGGGATTGGGGGTTGTGAGGAGAAAATATGGGGGCTTTCTCCTCAACACCAAACTGCTGCAAGATAAAGACTATTGTGATGCCATCAAAAAACTTAGAATATTAAACAATGGCCTAAACAAGAGAAAAAGTGCCATAGAAAGATGGAATTTGAATGTCAAGGGGTGGAAAAATCTTTTTTCAGATTGTTGGTAGAAAGAAAGCAATGGACAATAGGAAGTTGGAGGGTATTCTACAAGAAAATATGCTATAAATAGAAGTAGGGATCCAAAAAGACCTCGAGAATGAGAACCTAGCCAACAAGATTTCCTTAGCCAAGGACTCACTGAGAAGGCTGCAAAACAACAAAATTCAGGGGCTAAAGGTTATATCCAAGACTAATTGGTTGGAAAATGGTGATAAAGGCTCAAAGTTCTTTTTTAATCTGCTAAGAGAACTTTTTTTTAAGGAGCACATAGAACAACTTCAGGTAGGTGAGGGAGCTTCTGGGGATCAAGAGGTAATTAACAACCAGTTTTTCCTCTTCTACAAAAACCTTTTCTCCTCTGAGGAAGGTGGAAGTGGCGGGGACAGTGCAAGGAGGCTAATAAATGATATCATCCCAAGGAAATTAGAAGGGAAAGAGGTGGAAAAGCTAGGCCAGGAAGTGTCCAAAGAGGAAATTCAAAAAGCAATTGATTCCATGTAGAATGATAAAACCCCAGGTGTTGACGGTCTTCTAGCATAATTCTATAAATCCTTCAAGGAGTGGATAGTGGAGGACCTCTTCTATGTCTACAAGGAGGTGCTAGAGATGGGATCTTTGGGGAGGGACATCAACAAAGGTATAATCAAGTTGCTCCTAAAGGATGGGGACAAGACCCAAGTGAAGAATTGGAGACCCATAACACTGCTAAATGTCTCATACAAGATTTTGGCCAAAATTTTGGCAAGGAGACTAACTAATGTTCTGCCTAAACTCATCAGTACAACTCAAAAATGCTTCATCAAAGGCAGATATATCTTGGAAAACCTCCTTACCAGCTGGGAAGCTCTAGAATGGGCCAAAAACACCAAGCAAGAAGTTGCTATCTTATTGCTGGCTTTTGAAAAAGTGTATGACATGATTGAATGGTCATTTATAAGGCTCAGTCTTGAAGCTTTTGGGTTCCCAAAAATTTTTTGTAGCATGGTAGTCACTTTGTTCAAAGATGTAGTTGCTCAGGTTGATGTAAATGGCTCCCTTACAGAAGAGTTTGCTCTTGAAAGATCAATCAAGCATGGATGTCCACTAGCCCTGCACTATTTGTGATTGCATCAGAAGTACTATACTATGTTCTCAGGACTGATATGAGTTCCCCAAAGGTAAGAGGCATAGTATTTCCAAACAATGATGAACTACTGAATGTCTAGTTTGCAGATGACACAACTCTTTTCCCCTTGCTGGAAGAAGAGAATATCTCCAATTTGATGAACAAACTGAACATATTTTGCAATGCTTCAAGCACAAATATCTCTCTCTCTAAATTAATCTTCCTAGGTTGGCATGATAGGCCCCCATATTGGATTGAAAAATTTGGTATACAATGGGGAGGCCCATGAAAATAGGTGAGATATTCGAGAATCCCTTTTACAATGAGCCTGAACCTTAAGGAAATGTGGGAGTGGATTAAAAGAAAAATTGAGAGGAAGTTGGAAAAATGGAACAAGAATTATCTTACCTTGGCAGGAAGAATGCAAGTCTGCCAAAAGATCCTCTCCTCTTATAGTTTGTATTTTTCCTCAATGTGGATTTTTTGCAGCTACTAGGTAGATCAGATTAAAAAAAGAATCCAGGGATTCCTCTAGTCAGATGGAAAAGGGGGTAGAAAGAGACATGCTATAAAGTGGAGTTGGTGCTATGTAAGAAAATTTGAAGGTGGGCTGGGTTTTAAGGACCTGAAGATCTAGGGCATTGCACTAGCTACTAAGTGGATCTTCAAGGCTTTAGATGGTAACAAGCCATGGAAAGTCTTAGTCAAGAGCAATGTTCAAAGGGCAACCCCGAAGATTGAAAAAAGTTGGAGGAACCTCCCCCTCAGTGACCTCCTCAGTTGTCCCCTCCCTATAACCCCAAAAGGTTCAGTGGTTTTTAGGAGCATTTGGAAAGCGTGGGAAGTGGTAAAAGGACACATTTGTAATGCTTAGGCCATATAGGTCAAGCTAGTTTATACTCATAGGTCTATCTAGTGGAATCTTGACCATAATGGGAAACCCCTGGCCCTCTTGCAAGGTTGCTCAACGAAGGCCTGGAATTGCAAGGGTATTAAGCACTTTTCTGACATATTGAACAAGGGCCACCTAATAGGTTGGGATCATATGAGCACTAAGTTTCACTTACTGGCCACCCAATGGAGGACATATACAGTCTTGAAAAAAGCATGCAAAGGTTTGGAATGGCCAATTAACACTAAAGACAATATTAAACAATTCCAAGAGTTCCTTTGGACTAATGGCTCCAACATTGGGAGCCTCAATGCTAAAACTATCTATAATGCCCTTGCCAAACAACATGAAACATATGACTACCTAAATAGCAAGTGGAATAAGAACCTGCATAACACTAAATGGTCCAAAATTCTATCTAATAATTGGGTTAAAATAATTGTGCCAAGGAAGGCATGTTTCAGGTGGCTTTTGATCTTCCACAGGTTACCATACAAAAACAATACTAATGAAACAAAAAATTGTAGAATGTGTAGAGTTCTAGAATTCATCTCTCATATTTTCTATGAATGTATATATGCAAAAGAAGTTTGGAATTTGTTTTGTAACCAGATAAATGTTTGGAGCAATAATGGCACTCTTAGAATGGATAGAACTATTCTATTCAACAACAATAAATTTGGCAAGGAAAAAACTATATTTTGGTCTTGTCTCTCAACAGAAATTCTATGGCACATTTGGAATTCAAGGAATAATGAAAGATTTAATGGGGACATGGGGGTAATTACTGAGTCCTCACGAGTACTCATCACCACAAAATTGTTGTATAGGTCACATTGGCTATGAAGGAATCCAAACTCAAATTTCTCAATTTCTTGGAAGATGGAAGCGTTCAACCCACCATGAGGGAGGCCAGAGTTGGGCATACTTGGAAACTAGGGCAGCCCAACACATATATCTTTCTCCAAGTGTTGGAGATATTTCAAAAAGAGTTAAATAGAAAGGTTGCTAGAGAGGCACAATTAGAAGAAATTGAAGTAGCAGAGGTTCTTTTGGGTATGAAGGATCCAACAGGCGGTGAGGATGGAGCAAACTAAGGAGATGAAGTTATATTTTTGTGTGGACTTGGATCTTTTTGGCAGGGTAGCTGGGATCTCTTGGACAGACAGAGGTTCCTTTTTGCTGTAGGTCATGAGGCTGGTATTGCATTTTGGGCAGTAAAATTGCTATCTCAGTGGCAGACAAGTTGGTATCTTCTACTGTAAATCAGATCGAGGCTCTTCCTTCAACATAGTGACTTTTGTTGGCAGCCACTTGGACCCTTTGCTGCAGCAGTCTAGCAGGATATCTTTGTACTATTTTTTTTTGAAATTGGTATGTAATGATTATGTTAACGGCCACAGGCTACATTTGTAATGGGAGGGGATTGATCCTGCTATTATCTGTGGGGGGGTGGAGCTTGCTACTCCTTGATCTCATTGTATAACTTACTGTTCAAATGATTTTCAATACAAAAAATTTCCTAATACATTCCCTTAATATTTGACATTTGATTTTCATACTATATGATCCTCATGAATAATTAAATATCACTTATGACAGTGAAGTGCCTATTTTGTTTATTGCCATAAATGATAATTACTTATTTGTGTGGACCATAGAGAAATGATTCATCTGATGAATAATCTCAGCATACCATTAAAATCAAATCAATATAGCACATCGGGCTCAACCCTTGTGGGAGCTAGGTTTCATCCCACGTGCTGAAACTTGATAAAAAAAGAACATTGATTTCCCTGTATTTGCACATAAAACAAACAGTTAGAAAAAAAAATGCATATTCCTGGGGGCTTGATGATTTATTTTCTCTCTTTTCTTTGGACATGAACAACTTATTGCTTTTTTAATGCATGTAAGGGGAAATCAATACACTGGTGGGTGGATGTATATGTAGTGTTAGAGACAATTATTGCTTAGAGCTTTTCTCTAACCTCATTGCAACTCTTTCAGATGTAGGACATGAAAGCAGTGAGCTATAGAGGACATAAAACAACTTGTAGCAAAAGACCAAGAAGAACAATAGACTCTGACTAGTCATCGGGAAATGATTGGCCTCTTCCCCTATATATGCATTTTTTCATTCTTTCAATCCATTCGTGTATATAGTGTACTTTATTTCCATTGGAAAAGCTATATCTCATGACTTTTGTGAGATAGATTTGAACTCTTGAATCAATAAAGATTTTCTTTCAACAATATTTGTGTAAATATTTTCAATATTGTATGCACCTGTATAAATGCAACAATCTATTACTGAAAGATGCAATTTCTTTGATTCTTATGTTTATACATCAGAATGCAATATAGGGAAGATTGATATGAAATGCACTTCATTTTCAGTTTGCATAGACTTTTAACTCACTCAATTTGACAAGAAGCAAAATGAGTAACAATTACAATGGTCATCAATGAACAAACTCAATATTTTCCTCATGTTTTCTTGCCATCAATGACACACGATAACACATATTATCTTCACAGAGAAAAGTATTAATTCCTATACCAAATGTACCCAAGAAAGAGATTTTATGAGTCTAAAATCATTAAAGAATAATAAATGAGGCTTACCCACTATCAAATTGCAAAGTTATCTTTCTCATTTTTTCCCTCTTCCTTTCTCCTTACCTTTGTCACCATCCTCTTCAAAGACTCTTTTTTCTCACTTTAACATTCTCTTTGTTCCATTTTCTTTCTCCCCATTTCTTTGCATGTTTCACAGAGACCTCCTAACTCTCCATCTTCACCGACCCTTTGGTCTACAATAACTTCAATTAATGTGAAGCAATGATTTAAAACCACCACTTTTCATGGCATCCTCAATCTTTGCCTAGTACTTGAATATATATATATATACACACACACTAACAGTCAAATTAAATTCAAAATGAAATTCTTATTAGTATATGTGTGTGCATGTACATATATTTATAAATATTCTCACTCTAGTCAAGTATACACCCTCTATATGTGTGTACTTTAAAAAATGCATAATCAAATTTATTTAAAAATCTATTCCTAATTATTCACTATCTCCCACTAAAATAATATGCTCCTTAAAACAGAGTATTTATAATAACACAAAAACATGTGTATACCTTTTTATCTCAACAAATAAATGTTTTCATATATGAAAGGAAAAATTCAAGTTCTCTATCATCATCTATCTCTACCTTTTCTTACAATACTCAAACAAACAAAATAAACACATCAGACAACCATTAGGAAGGAAAGTTAATCCGTGCAATTTTCTAGACAATGTAACTCTACTGACAACTCAGTCAAAACATAGACTGCAGCTAACTCAAAGTAATCATATTATAAATAGTGTGTGAGTGTTCTCAATCCCATGGTTACCTTGGCTTTCCTTCCTGAATTTTCTTCTCTCTCTCCACTGATGCTCTCCCTCTCAATCTCGAAGGGGATGCACAATCTCCTGCATCCACCTCATCAAGTCAAAATGGTAGTTAATTGGATAACATATAAAAGTATTAGCGTACACCAATTGTAATTTTATTATTAGTCAAGAACTACATGAACTGATTATCAAATGAATTTTCATTGTAAGCATTTAAATTGTCTTTTTTTTATATAAAAATTAGATGCAACATTGACTATCATTGCTAGTATCTCTGCTATAGAGTCCCTTCCCTATCATCATCAATGTTTTGAAGCTAGAGAAGTCTTGACTAAAATTAATAAAATAAGAAACTGAAACATGCCATGAAAATTTCAAATTTTGAGATATAAATTTATGAGATGGGAAAGGAAACAGATTTACTGAGTGATTATTTTCCTAAAAGCAAGTAATAAATTTTTGTTCTAATTGTGCATCTTGTCTGTAATATATACCCTTTGAATTTATTTGTGCTAGAAGTTCTTGAGTTTGACTTCCATTCTTGTGACTCAAAAGGATGCTCCCTTTTGGTTCTACTAAAGTAGCTTTGTAGTTGTTCAACACTATGTGAATAATAATGAAAAATAAAGGATGTATCCTTCATGATCAACAATAGTTGCTGCAAGATTTGTGTTATCTATCTCAAGTCTTTGCTCGTATTGTCCATGTTTTGGATTTTATTTCTGCATTTCTTTTGAAGTGGTTTGGGCTCATTACAATCAAGTAATGAACCATGGGAAAGGAGTGTCTTTTTCGTTTCCTACAACATAGGTTAAATTCCATTTTTATTTTTATACTCTTGCAATATATCCATCTAATTTTTTGAGGCAAAATTTATCTTCTAGAACATCTACAAATGAATTATCATTTCTTATGCTATTGGGTATTTTATATGCTAATTTCCTGATCAAATTTTCTATCAGATGCCTCGGTCTAGGGTGGATCAATATTCTTACAAAATCCAATCATTTTGAGTTGTTTCCTAGAGTGAACAACATTATAAGAATAGTAAATTAATTGCGTCTAGGCTAAATTAATCCATTGCATGAAGCTTTAGTAGCTCAATGTTTTACAAGAACTGTAATTCCCCCTTCCTAGGCAGTTTATCATTGGTAACAGTTAACCTATTCCTCAGGTTCCCATAGGCTAATGTGGTTTGGTTAGGGGAATCCTCAGTTCTTGGAGGCAGTGTTTCTAGCTTTTTGGCATATTCTGCATGTTGCAGTGAGCTCGAGCTACTAGACATTTTCTTCTAGCACTTTCTAGATTGTTTTTGGGTACTTGGCCCAATATTACTATTTTTAGTAAGTCACCTCCTTAGCATTGACTTCACCTTTCCACGTCAGTTTTCCCTCGGCATGATTAGTTATTTGATTATTTGGAGATATTTAATGGCCTAGGGAACTGTTTTAAAGTAATGTTAATGTTATAAGTTAAATTAAATATTTTGCTTAATGTTATTTTAATATTTTAAAAGCGACTTTTAAAAAAAGGCGGCTAGGGGACATAAGGGCCTTTTAAAAGTTTAATTTAAGTTGTTTTAAAAGTGAGATGCCTACATGGGAGACATAAGGGGATTTTATTAAAATAAATTAAATGTCTTTTCGCAAAGTTGGGCGTGGGGTTTTGGAGAAGTAAATAAAAGTGTTGGGAGCTCATTTTTGCAACTTATGCTTGAGAAAATTTATGAAGAGATGTTGCAGGTTGAAAAACGTTCTTCTAGAGATTTGTGGGGACAAAAATACTCACAGAGAACATCCATTTTGAAAGTGAGATAAAATCTGAGTAAAATCAAATGCCAAAAATAATATATATAGGGTGCATTTTACAGTTCTATCAAAGTAGGAGTATCTTGCCATCCTGGAGGTTTTGTTAAAAATAGTGATATGACATTGGAATAAGTAATGCAACCACCTTACACTCATCATTATAATTTGAGAAGAAACAAGTCTAATCCCAATTTTGGAGCTCAACCAGAGACTAGCACTTTTGTAGGTGTTAACATGGGTGACAGAGAACAATAAGAACCTACTACCAGAGAGATGCTTAAAGATCTTGCTAGAGGGAAACCGGATTTATAGCATAGTTTATCTCAAATGGTGGCATTAATGACCCAACATATGGTGGGAAATAACAATGGTGGAAACAATGGAAACAAAAGGAACAACAAGAATGGGGATGGTTTAGTTAATAATAGAGCTGAAAATTAGCACATTATGGCAAGAGCAACCAGCTCAAGACTCCACATGCCTAACTTTCTGCCAAGAATTTAACCCATGGATTGAAGAAGAACCCACACAACAAGAGTTACATGATCAAATTCTTGAAAATTGGAGGAATTCAGGACTTGAATTTCAAGCTAAAATGTCCTTTTGGGACTGCATGGACCTCAAATTGAAACATAGGCCCAATAGAGGTGTTAGATAGCATAATAGAGAATTGTAGAGAAAAGTGGGAAAATTATCCATTATGTATTATGATGGTCCCAAGAAAACTACAGTGAGAGCATGGGTTCATAAACTAGACACTTACTTTCAACTAAACCCAATGCCAGAGGATGAGGCCATTAATATGTTGGTATACACTTATATGGCAGTGCTCATGAGTGGTGACATCACAAGATGATCACCTTGGGTCATGATCAAATTGAATCCTATTTAGAGTTTACAAAGAGGTTAATTAATAGATTTGATAAGAAGGATCTAGAATTTCATTTTAAGGAGTTGGCATAGCTTAAGTAGTGGGGTTCAGTTGAGGCTTACATTGTAGGTTTTCAAAGGTTATTGGTGTTCGCAACCGACATTTTGGAAAGGAGATTAATTGTCTTATTCATGGATGGGCTTTCAGATCCATTGAGAGGTTGGATTAAGGCACTTGGTCCACCTACACTATAGGATGCCATCAAAAAAGAAAGGGATACAAAGTCTTCTACATCTAGAAGTAAATTTTGGTCTAAGGGATTCTTACATAAGAGGGATAAGGATAGTGTATGCATGCTAAATGGATAGAAATAAAAATATGCATAAAACACAATTTAAATCAAATCAAATGCAATGCAAACCTCAAAAGATTGAAAGTAGTATGTTGAGTTGTTGAAGATTTGAATGTGGTTGCTCATGATTCTAGTAGCATGAGATTAGCATAAACGATGTTGATGTAGATGTAGATAGAGTTTAGATGTCAAAATGACAAGGATAAAGGTCTTTTATAGAAAAGATAATTTTGAATGAAGGGGTAGGATTAAAAGCCAATATGACATGACAATCAATGGCCAAGATTGAATTATAAGATAAATCAATCAAGGGTGGAAAATGAATGAAACAAGAGAAGATAAGAATGGCACAGATAATGAGGTTGGCACAAAAAAAGAGGTTGTAGGAGAAAATTAAATAATTATAAAATTATTTAATTTAGGAGGGAAAGTAAATAATTAAATAATGAAAATATTATTTAATTATAGAAGACATGTGACATGTTAACTTTTGAATTAAATAATAATTTAATTCAAAAGTGGAGGAAAATGAAAAATTTGTAAATAATTAAAGAAATAAAATTTATTTAATTATAGAAGAGGAGGATAATGAATAATTAAATAATTAAAATAATTATTTAATTATAGTAGAAAAATGACAATAATTAAATAAATAAGCATTTATTTAATTATAGAGAGGAAAGGGCTAATTAGTGACATAATTAAATAAACATAATTTATCTAATTAATCAAGGGAAGAATAAGGAGAAAATGAATTAATTAAATAATTAAGAATTATTTAATTAATAGAGGAATATGACTTAGAAGATAATTAATTATGCAAGTAGGAGAAATTGATATGAAAATGTGGGTTCGTAGGTGAAGGATAATTTTTAGTGTCTACAGATAGAAAACATTTTTTGAAAGACTCAAATCAGTCCAAGAATGTATCTAATAGGTTGGATGGTGATCGACTTAATGAGCTTAGATGAAAGAAATTATGTTTCCATTGTAGAGAGCCTTGGGACCCATCACACAAGTGTGTTATTAAAGAAAAGGCAAAGGATATTAAATAATTTTCAGCTGATGAAACCATATCAGAAAATTCAGACCAACACACATAATTGGAGAGTAGTGATGGGGAAATCTCAGCAGAAGAGATAGAAAAAAGAGCATGGATGTGGTAGTACCATTGCTCAACTTTCTAGCTTCCAGAAAGTTGTGTCATCCAAGGTTATGAGAGTACTTTGTGGGCAGCGAGTAATCACTCTCATTGATATGGGTGCTACTCACAATTTCATTGATGAAGGGCTTGTTGCTAAGAGGGGAATTGAAACAATTTTTTTTTGAAGGATTTAAGGTGATGGTTGCAAATGGATTTACACTCACTTGCACACACAAAATTTACAGCTTGGGAATACATTTGAGAGAGTATGAGTCAAAGGATGATTTTGAGGTGGTGAGTATAGGTGATACATATGTGGTTCTAGGTATGCATTGGATGTGTACACTTGGAGAGTTCACTATGAACTTAAACACCATGGAAATGAGATTTGAACCAAGGGGTAAGAGAATAGTGCTCCAAGGCATGTCAGATGGGGGAAATAGAGTAGTTTATTTCAAAAAAATGGAGAGATTAATTCAACATGATCAAGTAGAGTGGGCAACAAAGTGCATTATTATGCACACAACTATGGAGTAGCAAAAAAGGGATCATCCTCTAGATATTCAGACTTTGCTATCTAAGCATAGCGAGGTGTTTGGTAGTATACCTCTTGGGAGACCTTCAGAGTGAGGGATTGATCACGTCATCAAGTTAGAGGTGGGTGCCAAACCAATAATTACCACACCATACAAACATCCGAAGAGGCATAAATATGAAATTGAAAAGGCTATCCAAGAGTTGCTTGATATGGGACACATTAGACCTAGCAAGAGTCTGTTTGCTTCTCTTGTAGTGCTACTTAAGAAAAGGATGGAACAATGTGCATGTGCATTGATTACAAGGCACTAAATAAGAAAATAATAAATAATATGTAGCATATCCCTCACATTGATGAGATTATAGATGAGTTACATGGTGCCTGATACTTCTCCAAAATTGACTTAAGGTCAAGATATCATCAGATTCGGGTTATGAGGCAGATGCAGAGAAAAATAAATTTAGGTGTCACTCCAATCATTTTGAATTTTTGGTGATTTCTTTTGGATTGACTAATGCACCAAATACATTCCAATCATGCATGAACAAGGTATTCAGTATGCAGCTCCAGAAGTTTGTTCTCATTTTCATTGATGATATTTTGATTTTTAGTAAGTCTTGGGAAAAAAATATGAAGCACCTTGAAGATGTGTTGAGTATCCTAGAGGAGGAATCATTGTATGCCATGGAGTCTAAGTGTGACTTTAGTATGACAAAAATTCTTTACCTTGGCCACATCATTAGCTCTAAGGGTGTTAGAGTGTATCCCGATAAGATCAAAGCAGTCATGGATTGGCCATCACCCACAAATCTCTCACAACTCAAGGGAGTTTTTAGGTTATGCGGATTTTATAGGAGGTTTGTTAAGAGATTCTCACAGGTGGCAGCTCCACTTATAGATTTGACTAAAAATGAAGCTTTTGTTTGGTCCAATGAAACACATCAAAGCTTTGATCATTTCAAACAAGCTATGTGCACTTGCCCAGTTTTAGTTATTCTTGACTTCTCCAAACCTTTCGAGTTGGAGTGTGATGCTTCTAGAGAGGGAATAGGGGATATGTTAATGCAAGACAAGCATTTGATTGATTTTGAGAGCAGGAAGTTAAGGGGTGTTGAGAGGAGTTACTCGATATATGATAAGGAGATGTTGGCCATTATGTATTCCTTGGCCACATTCAAACCCTGTCTGGTGGGAGAGAAATTCATTGTCAAAACTGACCACAATAGCACCAATAATTCTTGAGTCAGAAGGACCTTAATGATAAGCAGTAAAAATGGGTGAGTAGGTTGCAAGCATATGACTTTGACATTGTGTATGTCAAAGGGAAAAAAATGTTGTTGATGTCCTATCTAAGAGACCTTATTTGTGTTTGTTGGTAGATATTACTATTGATTGGAGAGAGATGATTTCAACAGAGTATGCTAAGGACTCTTGGGCTATAGGTATCATTGATGGTACTATACAAGATGACAGGTACAAGGTGACTAATGAGATGATTCTACAATGAGAGAATTTACTTGGTACCTAATTCAAAACTTAAGGTGAAGATTTTAAGAAATTTTCATGATGCACCTATGGCTAAACACTAGGGGTTCTTCAAAATATGTAGACAGATCTGGGAGAGATTCACTTAGAAAGGACTTAGAAACAAGGTTCTTAAGTATGTTAGGGAGTGTCCCACATGCTAGCATAACAAGAATGAGCACACTTATTCAATTGGGTTACTGTAGCCTTTGCCCATTCCCAATTGGAAATGGGAATGTATCTTTATGGAATTCATCACTGAGCTATAGAAAGTGCAGAGAAAGGATTGTGTATATGTGGTTGTTGACACATTAAAAAAAAATTCCATTTATTTTCTATTTCAAAATTTTAGCTTCATATACAACAACATAGGTAGCTAATTTATTTTTCATAGAGATATTCAAACTTCATGGGATGCCCAAGAGCATAGTGAATGACAGGGACAATAAGTTCCTAAGTATTTTTTGGCAGGATATCTTTAGCTTGAGTGGGACTGAGCTCACTCCCAATACCACTTATCACCCATTAACCAATGGGAAGATAGAAAAAGTGAACAAATGGGTGGAGGATACCTCTGAAATTATATTCAAGGAAACATAAGGCATGGGTAAAATTGTTACACCTTGGTGAGTATTGTTATAATTCCACTTACCACATGTCTATTAGGATGTCACTATTCATGGAATTGTATGGATATGATGCTCCAAGCTTCATTGAAGTGATTTTTGGAGACAAAAAAGTGCCTAAGGCTAGAGATATGTTACAGGAAAGTCAAGATATAATGAAATCTTTGAAAGAAAACTTGCAATATGCACAAAATCAACATAGGATGTGCACAAATCAACATCGTACAAAATGTAGTTTTGAGGTAGGTGACATGGTCTACCTAAGATTATATCCCTACGATCAATTCACACTTAAGAAGAGTGGATCGAAGAAGCTTAAGCCACAGTTCTATAGTCCCTTCAAAATCTCCAAAAGGATTGGAGAATTGGTTTATGAGCTGGAATTTCCAGCAAGTAGTAGAGTACACAATGTGCTCCATGTGTCATGCCTCAAAAAGTAACTTGGTCACAATGTAGTTCCTTTCTTGGAGTTACCACCATTAGATGAGGAGGGGAAAGCGATTTTTATTGTTGAGGCTATTATTGATTGCAGTAATCATATTCTATGAAGAAGATCTATTAAGGAATATTTGGTTAAGTGGAAGAACCTACCAATTGAGGATGCAACATAGGAGAGTGAATAGATATTACAACATCTAGAGTTGCAATTGCTTGGGGAGAAGCAATTTTGGGGAGGAAGGACTGTAATGTCCCCTTCCTAGGAAATTGATCATTGATAACTGTTAGCCTATTCCTCAGGTTCTCATAGGCTAATGTGGTTTGGTTAGGGTACTCCTTAATTCTTGGAGGTAGTGTTGTTCAAAATTTTTGGCATATTTTTCATGTTGTAGTGAGCTCGGGCTACAAGAGATTTCCTTCTAGCACTTTTTGAAGTGTTTTCGGGTACTTGGCCCAATATTACTATTTTTAGTAAGTCACCTCCTTAGTACCGACTTGGCCTTTTCTAGTCGGTTTTCCCTCAACATGATCAATTATTTGATTATTTGGTGATATTTAATGGCTTGAGGAATTATTTTAAAATAACATTAATTTTATAAGTTAAATTAAATATTTAACTTATTTTAATATTTTAAAAGTTCAAGTTTTTAGAAAGGTATCTAGGGGACATAAAGGGCTTTTTGTTAAATTTAAGTTGTTTTAAAAGGGGGATGCCTAATGGGAGACATAAGAGGATTTTATTAAAATAAAATAAATTTTTATTTTCCCAAAGCTATACGTGGGGTTTTGGAGGAGTAAATAAAAGTGTTAAGAGCTCATTTTTGCAACTTATGCTTGAGAAAATTTATGAAGAGATATTGTAGGTTGAACAACGTTCTTCTAGATTTTTGTGGCAATGAAAACCCTTGTAGAGAACATCCATTTTGAAAGTAAGAGATCTTTCTTAGAGGATATTACACGTGATTTCATCCAAGGATCACACAAGAACTCATTTGATTGGGATTTCTTCAATTTTTTTCCCCAACTTTAAAGAAGACAAATTGAGACAAGGGTGAAGGAAAAATAAAAAGTTTTGGAGCTTTGAAAATACAGATTTGGACCTCCATAATGCTGGTCTTACCATTCCAAGAGAGGTCTCAGCATTTTAGCGTGTTTCCATACTTTGTGATAGGTAGAAAATATCATTTGAAATTGATTTAGAAAGCTGAGAAGTAGGTGTGGGTCTGCACAATGAAGTTTGAGTAGATATAGGAGTGTGGTGAAGAAGTTTCCAGGTACCAAGAGGTCGTACAATAGCCCAACAGAGGCATGGGAATTTCCTAGAGCTGGACGCCTAGGGTTTGTTGCTTGTCTCACTCCAAAAAGTGGCCCCAAGTCTTCCTTTATATACCTTGTAGAATTCTGAGTTGGAATAAGTGTTTATTGTGGTTTTGGCATCAACTTGGGAGCTCTAGATTGTTGTTTCAGAATTATCATCAGACCTATACATGAAGAGCCAATATGGGTATGTCCAAAAACTGATATTTGAATGCTTTTATCCATAGTTCCCAAACTCAGAATCAAAGAGTACCCAACAAGCCAAAAAATAAATTGGAGAGTACTTGGAAAAACTCAGAAAAAACCTAACACCTTAAAAAACACTTAAATTAAAAAAAAAAAAAAACATAAATTTTGAAAAAATATAAATTTTATGCAAAATATAGCTACAAAATGAATCAAATGAGTTTTATGGGGGTTTGGGGGAAACACCCCTAGTGAGGTGCGGGGGTTTGGAGGCAATTCCCCCAATGAGGTTGAGGGGGAGAGCCCCTCATGGGGGTCTAGGGGAAACACCACCAACGGGGTCTAGGGGCAATGCTCCTCATGGGGGTCTAGGGGCAATGCCTCAATGGAGTTGAGGGGAAATGCCCCTCACAAGATCTGAGGTTAGTGCCCCCAACAAGATTGAGGGGCAACGCCCCTCATGGGGGTCTAGGGGCAATGCTTCTAACGATGTCGAGGGGCAATACCCCTCATGAGGGTTTGGGGACAACACCCCTAGTGGGGTCAAAATTAAGGCCTTTAAGGCCTTTGAAACCACACAAAACTTCATCTTGCACACCATTTTCAAAATTTTATCAATTAAGGAAGAAATTAGGTATTCAACACATTTTTGTTAAACTTATTTGCTCTCCAATTGTTGTGTGAGGAAATGTGAGGGGCGTCCATGCATTTATAGGGAAAAATGTAAATTTTTTGACTATTTTTTCCACTTTTTTCTGTTCTTTTTCTGTATTTTTCATTTTTTATGCATTTGGTGAGTATTTTTGTCAAACTTGTAGAGTTTCTAGCGAGTACTCACCAAAAATTTAGTGAGTTTTACTAGGAAGTTAGCTCACGAATTACTTAGCAAGGTTCAAATGTGGGAAATACTCGTCGACTTAGAGAGTACTCATCAAGTTTTTATGAGTGATTATGCAAGATTGTTATATTCTTTTTGAGCCCCTCTTTATGTAGTTCATTTTTTATTTCAGCCCTAGACTATAATAAATTATGGTTATGATTGATGAACAGGGTCGAGTTATTTTATGATCTTCAAAATTCACCCTGGAATACTATGCTGCTTCTACTCCAATAATTTTTAGGTGTCTTTTTGGAGCTTGTGAGGTTGAATGGTTCCATAGATTTTATATGGTTGTTGGTTCAAGAATATATTGGTGTTGCTTCTTGTATATGAAAGTTGATGTATGGAAATTTGGCATCTTTTATTTTTCAGGTTAGGCAAATAGAAAATGTAGATGGGTCTAAGGAAAAAACCGTAGTGTATGTAAAAAAATGCAGGTAACCTTCAATTAGAAGAAGCTAAAAGAAAAACGAAAGTGTAGTTCATTCTGACAAGGAAATATAATTTTCTATGTTATATAGTCCAACTACAGATTT